>RJWM01003177.1:0-116876 GCA_004363535.1 Dasyprocta punctata
CTTCCAAATTTCTGTTCTCCTATCCTGCTCTCTGCTTCTCTGACACTTGTTTTAAAGGGTGAGTAGTCAATTTTTATTGTAACAGGTTCTTATTGAAAAGAATGTTTGACCCCAAAGCCCAGTACATAGGTATTGGTGTTTGGGAGGCCATGGCTTTCTGGTTCCAGTTAAAGTTTATAAGCTGATCTGGCTTCTGGTAGAGAAGTCTCACTTTGATGCAGGGGTTAGTTAAGTGTCATCGATGTTGTAATGGGACAAGATGTATAAGCAAAATACAAAGACTGCAAAAGGGTGAAGCTCAATAATCCCAAAGAGCAAATTTTAAACACTAATTGGGGAAAGGTTCTGTGTACTCATTAGCCCGGTTTTTAAAAAACACTTACCAAGTGATTTGATTATGGCAAATTTATTACTGCAAAACAGGGCATTCTATGTATTCTTTTTTCGTCAGTTGCTTATTTGACACCAATCCCTCCAATGCTACTTACTGAGGACCACTTGTAGCCATTCTGTTTTCATCCACAATTGCAAGGCAGAGGTCATGCCATTATCCCATCCCTCTTTCCTGGTCTCCCAATCAGTTTTCTTGCCTCCAGTTCCTGCTTCCTCCAGTCATTTTCAAATAGTGATCTGGACTCCAAACCTAGATTTCTGGCATCAACTTTTGACATCTACCCCGTGTTGCTCATGCTTCAGCCACACAGGGCTTCTTGATATTACCTGACACACATTTTTCAGGTACTATACATAATATTCCCTCTTCTTGAGGTGTCCTTTGCCTTCTCTTTGACAGATGCTTCCTCATCCTTTTAGCTGTTGTTCAAGGATGAATTACAACCTTGGGATGATTTCCTTGAAATAGTTAATGGAGTTTAAAAATTTTTCATTCCATTTCTTATAGTACTTATCATGTTATATTTTTCTTTACTTAGTTATTTTAGACTTTTAAGTTGTTCCTATACTACCCATCACAATGCCTAAAGAAGTGTCTTTTGAGTAAAGAAATGAGCCAATGAATGATGAACAACCTCAATTTTACTACCCTCACCTTTGGAGCAAAGTCAGTTACTTTGTTATTGTTATACTAAATTTAAGGTCTATGGTTTTTAGATATAAGAGGAAGAAGGCATTGAAAGGGGGAGAATCACTGGTGTAACTTACTCATCTGTGGCTAAGATTGGACTCTCTAAATGATGCTTATGAGCCTCAGGGTACTGGTCTTGCTGCATGAAGCTTCTTCTACTTTGTGTGCTAAGTAATACAAGGGGCCTCTGTCAAGAAAAGAAAGCATCCAACAAATTACACAGCACCTCATTCTGAAGTTAGTATGAATATTAAAAAGTAGATTACTCTGATTTTTCAGTTTTTGCTCATTTTGGAAACTAGATTTATAAAAGATGACTAACACTTATATACTTGTATAGTATCAGGTACCATTTTAAATGATAACTCATTTTAACATATTTGATCTTCACTGAAATAATAGAGATAGGCACACATAGTATCCATATTTCGAGGAAACTTGCACAGTGGGTGACTTGGCCAAAGTCATGGGTAGTGATTGTTGGGGATTCTGGCTTCAAAGTCTGCCCCTTGAATACTGTATTCACACGTAACATAATTACACTCTGCACAATTGTAAAACGTGAGAGAGCTTAGCATGGAGAAAAGCTATTTTCTATGGAGTTAGATATTCCTGGATTTGATTTTTGGCTTCATCACTTACAAAATATTGGTGTTTATCTAAAAATTAAGGATATAATATGTTAGAAATACCATGCATAGCTACTCACACATAATAGGTGTTCATATATTTATTTCCCAAGATTTTTTCAATAAATGGTTCCTCTTTCCTCTTGAGTAAAATTCTAGTCAAAGTTAAATATTTCCACTATAAAAAATAAATGGCAGCGTATTACAATGCAGTAGAAATTCAGAGAGGCCAGTTTATGATTCAGGCAGGGCACTTAGGTAGAACAGTGAAGGTAGAATAATGCTATTCTGGGTTTATGCAACCTAGAGTCTATACTGATGGCATCACCGGGGTTCTACATTTAATGAAAAGGAGGTATCTAGAACTGGTGTGCAGTCTTAAGATCTAGAAAACCTTGTCATGTTTAAAGTGTTAACATCTGAAGTATCTCCAATTATTAAATACAAGAGATCAAAAATGCCAGGTTCATTAAGAAAGATTGCATTGAGACTTTTATAAGTAAATGGTCATGACTTGAGACCATACTCATAAGTGAGATAAATCAAACCCACATGTGTAAATACCGTATTGTCTCCCTAGTGTAAGAAACTGAAAATGTATATATGATCCAAAATCTACAAAAAATACTATGTAAGAGTAAAAAACAGCTCGAAGAGCAAAAGTAATTGGGAAGGGAAAAGGGGGAAAGAGGGAAGGGAAAAAGAAAAGATATAAATCTGTGTATATGCATATGTAAGATAACTAAAGTGAACATACTGCTGAATGTATTAGTTATTTAGAGAGAACAATTGATACTAATATGGTTAGATCAATTTTACATGCCTATATCTGTTAACGTAAACAACCATTTTGAAGATAATGACACTCAATATTGCAACCATTGTCAAGTTTCCATCATCCTGTTTTGTAAACCTGTAATGTTACTGTTGTGCATTTACTCTAGTTGTTTGTTTGTCTCTTTTGCTTTTTGTCTTTCTTATATGTGTCTTTTTTCTTTCTCTTCAATAAAAATAAAATACCAGGTTCAAAGAAAACAAAAGCTCACACAGTGGAAAGATGTTTCTGTGAGGTCAGTGATTGTCAGTAGGCTGGGAGTAAGAGGAATGAAGTGGAGAAGATCCTGTTTCCCATACAGTAACCTCAAGCAGTCAGCCTAAGCCAGTTTCTATAGAGGAGGCACGAACATTACAGCAGCAGCCCGCAAAAACTCTTTCGTTTGGTCTTTAATGTCTTCCTTTTGAGCTGATAAGCTGATATTCCACCTGTGTGTAGATAACTTAATGCAAAACAGCTGGGTTTAAAATATGTCGACACTCACTGGAAATCTGTAAATTGGAGGCAAAGCCATGTGGTTATGTATCCTTTCCATGGTTCCACAAATTACAGCGTTTATATTATGGGGCTGTGTGTATTTCCTGGGTGGAACAGAGATAAAAGGTGCCTATCTTCCTTCAATATGGTGATTGCAAAGGAAGGACTGCAGGTGTGTGAGGGTGAGAGGGAAAGAAGAGACAACGCTGTGATGGGAAATGCAAAGAAAGGGAATTGCTGGTGCAATCCGCAAAGGAGACTAGATTCTCCTGGATTCCTGGCAGAGCCATTGAAATGGAATTGATAAAGAAGGTGGGGGAGTTTGTCACCCACATTTACTGTATTATCTCTGGTGGAGAAAAAAAAAAACACCTGTGTATAATAAGCTTTTAGCCTGAATGTGAAATGGACAGGTAACTCAAGCTGCCAGAATAATATTTGCCATATTAGTTTTTAAAAAATATTTATGCTGAATGTTTACTTTCATTCAGTCATAAATCTGTGAATTATCAAACATTTTTGGTTTGTTTAAAAAACAGATATTAAACAGTTTGAATTCCATGTCAGCATGGACAAGGGATGGTAAGAAATAGATCCTTCGTAGGTTCTAATGCTTTCCACATACTGACATATTTTTAGTTACAGTGGGTATTACAATAACTAATTAATAAGTAATACCATAAATATTACCTAATGAAATCTGTAATTCCTTAATAATGTTCCAGGTTAGAGAAACAAGCTTTAAAGTGTTACAGCTTGAATCAAAGTGTTTATAAGACTAAATGCACTTTGACCTCGAAGAAATCTTTACTATGAGTTTTATTATTGTTTGCTGCTCAGAAGAGGAAAGTGCCACTAGTCAGTGGTGGTTAAAAGTAAAGGTTAATGCAAATGAATCAAATTGTACCTTGTTCTTCAAATCATATATGTATACACTATGTGACGTAGTTCTTAATTACTTTAATACTTAAAAAATACATATTGCTTCACAAACATGATTTCCAGAACAACTGTGGTAAAATATTTTAATTATTTTAGATGTTTTGTGATCATAATCTCCACAAGTTAGTAGTCATCCAAATTGAAGTCATAGTACACATAAGAAAACACCCTTAAATACACGAGTCATGTGAACCTCAAAGTCATATGGGGAAAACAACTTTATTAACTATGAAATGTCTCCTATGCTGGCTTCTAAAGAAATCTAACTGTTCTTAAGTTGTAATTACAGCATACTGTTAAGTAAAAACCAATCATTTGACATTAATAATAGCAGAGACTTAAATCTTTTGATTTACTTTTGTTAAGCTCCTTACACTTGGCTTTAACCTAAGCCTCTGCCTTGGCCCCATTGTCTGAGAACCTCCTTAAAGGTATTCTGAAAAGTGAAAGCCCAGTTGTAACTCCATAAGATAGGTCATCATTTTGGGGTTGGGAGCTGTTTTGGTAGCTGGTCAGAATTCCCTCTGGAGTTAGGCCTTTAAGCTGATCTCAGCTGAATCAACTCTTGTCACTGGGAATTCACTGTATTTCACTGTTGAATTTTTATTTGTTAGAGGGTTTTTTTTTTTTTTTTGTAATAGGGCCAAATTTGCCTCTTAGTAACTTAATCACAAGGGTGCAATTTGAAATACAGAGCTTATTTATTAACTTCCTCTCCCAATAAACAAAACCTTACATATTTGAAGACAGTGTTCTTCACATCTTACAGTATTTCCAATTTGCAGACCCCTCAGTCGCCAAGCATTTCTGTGATTGTACACTGCTCGCCATCCTACTCTGGGCTGACTCTAGTTTGTCAGGGTTCTCGTTAGGATAATTGAGGGTGTGATTCGTCTGTTCATTACATGCTTATTATGCTCCTATTACAAGCCAGGAACTGGGGATAAAATAGTGCATAAGGCAGACAAACTCAGGACTCAAAGGGACAGGCAAATAAACGAAGTATATACTTTCACATCACATTAAGTACTGTAAGAAAAAAAAATCTAGTAAAAAGAAAGAAAGTGTTGGCAATAGAAGAGGGCTTTTAAAAATTCATTCATTCATTCATTCACTCATTCAGAGATAGGATCTCACTATGTAGCACAGGCTGGCCTTGAAGTTGTGATCCTCCTGCCTTAAGCTCCTGAGAGCCGGGGTTGTAGTTGTGCACCACTACGTGCAGTTTGGGGGGCTATATTAAATAAGCCAGTTAAGGAAGATTTCTTAGTAACTATGTGTCATTTGACCCGGGACTTGGGCGCAGTGTGGGACACATGCATTGATCTTGAGGAAGGGTTGCCCGGAAGACAAACAGTGAATGTGAAGGCTGTGAAGTGGGAGCGATGTGCCAGAAGTAACCAAAGGATGAATATTTACAGCTTCTCTTCCTCTCAGTGACTGCCAAGAAACTCTTACAGTGCTAAACCGACATGATTTAGCCTCACTGCAAATTCTCCCTGTTGTTTTTGTTTTGTTTTGTTTTGTTTTGTTTTTTCCTTTTACCTTGATACACATATACGTGCATGTACACAAATACTTGCATTTTCTCCCTGTCCCTACCCTCCCTCTCCACCTACTCCCTCCCTTTCCCTCTCTCTCTCTCTCTGTCTCCCTGTCTCTCTCTCCCTCTCTTTTTATCTTTCTCCCTCTTTTCCTTCCCTCTCCTTCCTCCTTCTCTCTTCCCCTGAGATAATATAATCTCTGCCAGATGAGTGCTTCAGAATTTTGTGATACAAAATTAAGAGACTGAGATGAGAGAAAGATTAGAGTAGGAGGAAGAAAATGGGCATATTTATCTAGGGAGGGATCCTTGGTAGTTTCAAGTCAAATTCCTACATGGGTGAGAGGTAATATAAGCAAGTGATGCAGATTGGGTCTATTGCAATAAAGGGCCGAAGCTCCAATTGTGGTGCACCCCATCTAAAGAGGTCAGCTCCTACTCAGCTAGAGCAGATTGTTTGAATGCATAATGCAAACTCAGTACTGCCATATGTCCTGATTTTTCAAGAATAGTAACATATCTGGTTTTTACATGAGATTTTCCAATTTTAAAAACACTGTCATAGGGACTCCCACCTTCAGAAAACGAGGCTGGACATACTTGTCCCTATTCTACCATTAAGTACAACTAAAAACCTGGATGGTATGTCAGAAATATTGGAAGACTCTAGAAGGTGGGAAATCCGTGGTTTGAGTGTGATGTGTTCCTGCCTAAACTCACGTTGAAGTTTAATTGTTAATGTAATGGTATTGAAAGGTAGTGGAGCCCTTAGCAGATGTTTTGAGTCATGGGAGCTCTTGAAGGGATTAATATAGTTCCTTCAAGAATAGATTAGTTATTGTGAGAGCATGTTGTTATAAAGTACATTCCCCGCTTTGTCCCCTTCTCTCTTTGCACATGCCCACTTATGCTTCGGCCATGAGGCCCTCACCAGAAGCTAAGCAGACGGCCATGCCATGCTAGTAGATTTTCACGGCCGTGCACAAAAATCCACCTCTTTCCTTTATAAATGATCCAACCTTAGATGTTCTACTATCACAACGGAAAATGGCCTAAAATGAAGAGGAAAGATGGAAAACAGCTAGGGACTTTGGTAGTCAAGCAAATATACTGGTGAGTTCTCTGGCTGTTTGTTTTTGCTGCCTATATTCCAAATTTGAAGCTAAAACAGCAAAAAGCTGGAAGTATCAGTAGATGCCATCAAAAAGAGCTGCAACAAAGTTGCCTTTCTGTAGCTCCCCCAAACAAAAAAAGGAAAGCCTAAGAAACCAGAAAAATTACAGCAAATAGCATAGAGATATTATAGATAATTATGTAATAAGGTAGGATAGAGGAAGGTAAGGTTTGTATATTTTACTTAACAAAATAATAACATTTACAGATTATGAAAAGTTTATGAATATATAATGTAGTAAGTAGAGCAACTACTAAAAAAGCTATGCAATGAGATACAATTAAAAACACAACATAAAATAGAATTTGAAAAAATGTTGAAGTCACCAATAGGAAAACAGAGAATTGAAAACAGAGAACACAAACAATAAAATATAGACATAAGCCCTGACATATCAATAATCACATTAAATGTAAATAGTATAAATATACCAATTAAAAGATACAAATTTTTAGGCTTGATTAAAAACACAACTCAGCTATATGCTATGAGACATCTGCTTCCAGTATAATTAAATAAAAGAAAAATGAAGGGAAAAGATACATTATTCCAAAATTAGCTCAGAGAAAGGAATTTCAGTGGCAGTCAGAAACACTGAAACATCACCCAGGATTTGGATGCAAATTTAATGTTGCATGGGCACTGAGGAGGAATCAATCATCCTTCAAAATGTGAGGCCTTGAAGGCTCAGGGAGGGAGGTTTTTATGGGTTTACAAGCAAGAAGAAGAGTACTTGGCTGTCTTTGATTGGTTCTTACAATATGTATAATAGTGACCAACTATGCATCACAATGACCAGCCATTTCTAGGAGACAGCAGTAATAGAAACTATAACAGGAACTATTGCCTGGGAAACTAAGAAACTGAAGTATACTGGTTGGGGGACCATTTTCTGTGACAGAATGGTTGTACTAATAGCAGATAAATTAGATTTCAGAGAAAAGATTACTAACAGAGAAAAAGAGGGATATTATTTAAAGGTAAAAGAGTTGATGTATTACGAAAATGTAGCAACCTTTAATGTGTATGCACCAAACAGCAAGGCTGCAAAACATGCAAAAACTGATTAGCTAAAAGGAGAAACAGAGCAATCCATAGATAAAGCTGCAGATTTTACACTCTATCCATAATCAGGAGAATAGGAAATCAACAAAGAATAAGGATAAGTGTATTACTAGTTTGCTAGGGCTACCACAATAAAACACCACAGAGTGGGGTAGCTTAAACAACATAAATTTATTTCTTATGGTGTTGGAGGCTAGAAATATAAGATTCAGGTATCAGAGGTTTGGTTTGTCCTGAGGCTTCTCTGTTTTTCATGAAATGTCTTGTCACTGTCTCCTTACATGACCTTTCTTCTGTGGGTGTGCACATATCTGGCACCTCTTCCTCTTTTTATAAGGACACAACTTTTATTGGGTTTGGACCCCACTCTTACGATCTTATTTAATTTTTTTTTTTTTTTTTTTTTTTTTTTGGCAGCACTGGGGATTGAACTCACAACCTTGCGCCTGTCGGGCAGGCACTTAAGTCACTGAGCCAAACTCCCCGCCCTGGTTTTTTGAAGCAGGATCGCACTGTGTAGCTCAGGTCGGCCTCGAACTCACAACACTCCTCCTACCTCAGCCTCCCAAGACCTTATTTAATCTTAACTGCCTCTTTAAAAGCTCTATATCCCAATATGATAATATGGGGGAGTGTGAAGTCTTCATCATATGAATTTCGGTGTATGTGGGGAGAAGGACATAATTCAGTTCATTACAATATGGAACTCAATAACACTATCAGTCAATAGGATCTAATTGCTATTCAGAGAACACTTCAATCAAAAGCAGCAGAATGAGCCTTTTCCTTCCCAAAGGCCCATGAAATGTGTACCAAGGTAGTTTATATCCTGGATTGTAAAAGAAATTATAAAATATTTAAAAGATTTTAAATTATAGTGTTTTCACTGGCCAAAGCAGAAACACCCTAGAAATTAATAGTGGAGAGATAACAGGAATTTCTCTAAATACTTATAAACAGAACCAGATAGTTCTAAATAACTCATGAATCAAAAAAGAAATTTCAAGAAATCAAACAATACATTAAACTGAATGGAAATGAAAACATGATGTATCAAAATTTGTGAGACTCAGCCAGAGAAGGGCTGAAAGGGATATTTATTTAAGTAAATACATATGATAAAAGAGGAAAAATCTCAGATCAGTAATCTAAACTCATATTTCCAAAACCTAGAAAGCATAGAGCAAATGAACCAACCCAAAGCCAGCAGAAGAGAAATAATAAAGATAAGAGCAGAAATCAATGACATTGAAAATATAAAAATAATCTAGAAAATCAATGAAACAAGGAAATGATTGATTCCTTTAAATGTCAGCAAAACTCAAAAACCCTTAGCTAGACCTATAAAGAAAAAAGAGAAGACATAAATTACCGACATTGAAATGATTTAGAGTATATCATTGTAGATGTGTTAGACAACAAAAGGTAATAAAGGAATGCTACAAAACAACCCATTTAAGTTTGCCAACTTAGAACAATATACCACTTCCTGCAAAATGCAGTCTACCACAACTAGGCAATGTGAAGTAGAAAATATGAATATCTATATAACTGTTAAGGAATTTAAATTCATAATTTAAAAACTTCCCTGAAAAAAATCTCCAGGGCCACATATGCGCACTAGAGAATTCTAGTAAAGGGAAGAGCTAGTATCAATTCTTTGTAATTTCATCAAGAAACCTAAAAAGGAAGGTTCACTTCCCAATTTATTTTATGAAGTTCAAAACAAAATAAAACCAAAGAAAGTCCAAAAGAAAAAGAAAAGAAAACTTCATCCCAGTACCCTTTGTGAATTATAATATAGGATTTAACAAAATAATAGCAAATAAATTCAGCTATTTGTAAGTATAATTAGATCTCATGACCAAGTGGAGCAGAAGAGTACAAGGAGTACAAAGAGGGCTTGATAATATTAAAAATCAATATAATCCACCATATAAATAGGCTAATTAAGAAAAATCACATGATCATACCATCCATGCAAAGAACACTTAACAAAATTCAACACTCATTGCTGATAAAAAAATTCTGAGAAAAATTCAAATAAAAGTTCTTCAATTTGATATAGGTCATCCCCAAACATTATACTTGAAGGTGAATGACAAAATACTTTTTCACTGAGGAACAAACCCAAGACATCTGTTCTCCAAGGTCCTTTTTCAACATAATACTAGAAGTCCTAGCCAGTGGAATAAATCAAGAAATGAAGCAGAGGCATATAACTTAAAAGGAAGAAATATTACTCTCCTTATTTATAAATAACATGATTGCCTACATAGAAAATACCAAGAAATCTACCCAGAATACTTCTCACTCTAACAAGGTAAGTTTAGCAGTGTCACAGATCTAATAAAAACACACAAAATCAATTTTATTTTTATAAACAATGAGCACATGGACATCAAAATTAAAAAATAATACCACTTTCAGTTGCTCACTATGGAGATACTTAGGTATAAATTTTAAAAATCATGCACATGACTTGTATGCTGAAAACTACACAATACTGCTAAATTGATGGCCTAAGTAAATGAAGATGTGTTATGGATTTGAAAACTCAAAATAATAAGAATCTCAGTTTTTTCCAAATTGATATACAAGTTGTAAGGTTAAATGGTTGCCTATCAAAAGATACATTTGCATGTTAATTGCAGAATCTATAAATGTTATCTTGTTTGGAAAAAGTCTTTGCAGATATAAATAATTTAAGAATCTTGACATGAGAAAATATCTAAGATTACCTGTGTGGAAATACATCCAGTGACAAGTGTTCTCATAGGAGACACATGGAGGAGGACACAGTCACCAAGGGGAAGGCAATGTGAAAAATGGAGCCACAAGCCAAGGGATGTCACCAGGGCCAAAACTGAAAAGTCAATGGAGAATTTTTCCCTAGGGCCTCCAGAGGGACCAAGGTCCTGGTGATACCTTGATTTCAGACTTCTGGAATCTAGAACTGTAATAGAGTAAATTTCTGTTGTCTTAAACCAGTAAGATTATGGTAAAATATATATAGGAATAACCCAATTTCTGTCAAACCTTCCCAGCAAGACTTGTTGTCAATTATCAGAAAACTTTTATGGAAAGGAAAGGCAGCTGAGATAGCTACTTGTTCTTAGTGTGGAATATTATAGGCAAATTCTTTAATGTAGTGATCTTTAAAAATTTTTTTAGTTTGTGTTTATAATAATGAAGTTTACATTCATCTTAGAGAGTAGATACAGATCCATAATGTAGAGGTGGAGGCAGGGAGAAGCTGAAGGGGAATACAGAAAAAAAATCAAGATTGCTAAAATGTTTTTTAAAAAGTATACTATGGGTTTTAAAACTTGTTGTATGCTTGCAATAATCAGGAGTGTATGCTAATGGCAGAGTGGTAGACATGTGGATCAATGGTAGAAAATCGAGAACCCAGAAACAGAGCAACACAAATACATCCAACTGATTGCTGAGAAAAGTGCAAAAGCATTGCAAGGAGAAAAAGTGAGTTCTGTGACAAATGGTGCTGCAAAAACTGGGTATTCATAGGCAAAAGAAAAGAAAAGAAAAGAAAAGAAAAGAAAAGAAAAGAAAAGAAAAGAAAGAAAGAAAGAAAGAAAGAAAGAAAGGAAGGAAGGAAGGAAGGAAGAAAAGGCCCTCTAAGTAAAACAACTTACATACAAATTACCTCATGGATATGTATTATAAAACTATGACATTTTAGGAAGAAACCAGGAAAATTTCTTCAGGTTCTAGAGCTAGGCAGACTTCTTGACCCTAAATGCTTAATCCCTTAGAGGAAAACTTAACAGATTTGATTTCATGAAAAGTAGGACCTCCCCCTTTTTAAAAATGAAAATCCCTGTTAAGGAAATAGATAAGCTTTGGAGGGAATTTTGTATTATCCAGCAAAAGATTGCTATCTCGAATATATAGAAAAACTCTCATAACTCAACAGTAAAAATCAAAACCCCAACCAAAAGCAGCAACAAAACACCCAACAAACAGTCTCATTAGTAAAATGAATAAAAGTTAAAGAGATTTTACTAAAGAGATATAGAGATAGCAAATAAGCACATTAGCATGATGTTTGACATATTGAGCCACTACAGAAATGTATCTTCCCAAAAGAGATCAATTTATGTCTATCAGAAAAGCTAAAATGAAAAAGTATGACAATACCAAATGTTTGCAAGGATGTAGAGAATTTCAGCCACTCACATATCACTGGTGGTAATGTAAAATGGCATAGCCACTTTGGAAAGTGTTTGGCAATTTCTTAAAAAATTAATATGTACTAACAAGGTGGCTCACTAACTATTGTTCTGGTCATTTGTCCCAGAGAAATGAAGATATTTGCACAAAAGATTGTTCACGTGCAATTTTATTATAATAGGGTCAAAATGGAGATAATTTAGATATTTTTCAATGAGTGAATGGTTAAACAAACTATGGTGCATTTACATCATAGAATATTTTGTAGTAATAAAGAACCAGGTATCGGTACAGCCAATAGCCTGGGTGAATCTCTAGAGAATTATACTGAATGAAGAAAGCCACACCCAAAAGGTTGTACACTATGGAATTGTATTTACGTTGCGTTCTTGAAATGGCAAAAGTATAGAATAGTTAACAGGCTAGTGGTTTCTGCTATTCAGGGTTTGGGGAAAGAAGGAGTGGATGTGGCCATAAAAGGACAAGTTGTAGGATCTTTGTGATAGAAATGGCCTCTGTCTTGATAGTATCAGTACTAATGTTCTGATTGTGAAATCGTATTTTAGCTTTTGCAAAATGTTATTACTGGAGAAAACTGCATAAAGGATACTTGAGATCTCTCTGTATTTCTTACAATATGCATGTACTGATATAATTAACTCAAAACAAAAATATCATAAAAACCATGCATTCAAGTCAGATAGTGCCTGTACACTACTACTTTGCTCTCCTTGAACTATATATTGAAGTATAATGAGTGCAGAGAGAGAGAGAGAGAGAGAGAGAGAGAGAGAGAGAGAGAGAGAGAGAGAGAGAGGATGAAGATGAGTAAGATGAGGTAGGAGAGAGAAACGGTGGGCTTATAGATAGAGACACCAGACAAGACATAGGATATGATAAGAGTACATGGAAAATGAGTAAGGTTTTTTTGTTAGCAATGCATTTTACTTATGTGTTTGAAGACCCATTCTTCAAACTTCAGGGTAAAATGTATTTCTTCAACTGTGATATTGCAGTGCTGATGGAACCAAGTAGATCTAGTTTTCCAAGGGCTATAAAAATCTTGTGGTTATAGTTAATCCTGGGTAAAGACTGAAGAATGTCCAAATAGAAGACTCAAGTGAGAAAGGGCTACATGTACATGTACTAACCACAGCAGGGTCGGCTCATCTTGCAGACCCCTACTATCCATTTCCTATTAATATCTGCTCATGGCAACAGTTACCTTCTCCTAGTAAAGAGAAACTTGTGTCTGACTGACCTTTATTCCTTGTCCTTGTTTCCAACTTCTAACAGTACTCAGGATACAGATGGAGACATTATCTCCTGGGTCCCATGAGGCTGGATAGAAGGATTTGGTAAGGTGTTGTAAGGTCTGTATGATCACTCTACTCTAACAGCACACAGCAAGGTGGAGGATGCATCTGTTTCTCTCTGTTTCTCCTGGTCAGTCTGGGTGTTCTTGCGCCATTTAAGCCATTGACTGTTGATTCTGGGCAGAGGGTGAATGAGCTCAGGTGCATGGAATTGAAAGGTAATGAGACTGATTAATCAAATTCCTTCCAGCAAAGGGTGCCACATGCCAGACTCTGTCCTGGAGAGCCCTCTGACAAGTGAATCAGGAGCTGGGCTCTGCCCTCAGGTGTCTGGTATCTGAGGGTAGACATCTGTGCTTGGAGCAAACTGGGTGTGACTGAAGGCCACTTTTGGCATGGTGTTTTTGCTTCATTAGGTTATTCTGCCAAGGTTTTCTCACAATCTCCTCAGGCCATGCTCATTTAGTTATGGAAAACAGGGAGAACATGAGGAATGGGAAATGAAGTTAGCTATTGATGCAAATAGCCCCAGTGGTTAGCTTCTTGCATGGTATAAAGCCCCATGTTGTAACTATGTGGTTTAAAACCAAGGTAGAGAGATACCCAGGGAATAAATCACTCTGTTGTTGGCATGTTTATTTATCTATCTGATTATGTTTATCTATTTCTCTATTTTAACTAATCTAGCTTTAGGTAAACAGGAATGAGTTGAATTTGAAAGACCTGGGTATTGATTTTAGAATTCCTTGATAAAATATAGTAGGTGTGTAGTATCTTTTATAGAGATTAGAAAGATCTGGGTAATGTACAATGTAAAATCCAGTAAGATATATAAATTTAAATGACTTTAATTGTTTGATTCTGATTTGGCAACTAGTGAATTAGTCACTTCTTGGAATGTACCTTTCCTAAACAGTAAATTGGGGATCATAGTAATATCTAACAGAACAAGTAAGACAGGGAATGATAATAGATAGCAGATATTTAGCAAATGTGATTTTTTAAAATCTGATTTTCTACCTGGGAGAATTTTTATACATTGATCTTATAAAATTCCCAGACATAAGGTGTACATTTTTTCCAGTTGACAGTAGTGCTTTGGTCTTCATGGGGACCACACAGTGAAAAGCTAAATACCTTAAGAGAGGCCTCCATGAAGAAAGAAGAAGTAGATTACCTGCAAGGAGCCGTGTGCTCTAGTGTATGTTTTGTGTTTTAGGAAGTGCTGTTTTAGGACAAATATTTACCTATTAAAAGAGGATGGAATCACTGAGACTCTCAAGGAGAAGGTGCTGAAAACAGAAAGGAATCAAGGGGACTT
Organism: Dasyprocta punctata; assembly: GCA_004363535.1. Lineage (NCBI taxonomy): Eukaryota > Metazoa > Chordata > Mammalia > Rodentia > Dasyproctidae > Dasyprocta > Dasyprocta punctata. The sequence goes on from RJWM01003177.1 coordinate 14,581, forward strand.
TGGGGAACAAGGCAGCAGGACAATTTAGCCAAGTTTGTACTGCTCTGAAAGTATTTGAGAATCATTTTTTATAGACTCAGAATTGAGCAAGGATCTATTTGGTGGTCCCTCTCGCATGTCCTATCATGTGCATATCTGGCTGCTTGAGCATGGGACAAGGGAGATTCTCCTCAACGCTGCTCTCAGAGCATATTACACAGTAGGAATTTCCTCCAAGAGAGGAAGGAGGCAGAATATTTGATTACAACTCCCCTCTGAAAAATGACAAGTACCAAATATTCTCTACTATTAATTAGCTGTGTGACTATGGTAAGTCATTTAATTCTCCTGACTCTCAGTTTACTCATCCATAACATGAGAGGTCTGAACCACTTCAGTGATTTTCAGCTTTTTTTTTTAAATAGTTGAGTAGCTTTATCATCTGAAATCTTATTTAGACACTCAAATTGTAAAATGCGCCAGAAAGAGACCTGCTCTGATGAGGGTAGGAAGGTAGAAGGAGAGAATGCCACTCAGCTCCTTATTCTATCCCCCTTGCCACTTCTTTCCTAAGCTTTGGAAAATCCAGAGGTCTTTAAGAATCCTCTCTGGTTCAATGGAACACAGTTTAAAAACTTCTGGATTCTGTACTTGCTCAGGATATCTTTCAAGTCATTTGATGATTCCATGACTCCACGGTATAGAATACTGCTGATGTTACCTGTAATCATTCTACATTTTAAGACCTTGAATCTCGAGTCAGCCTGTAGCAAAATTAGGAAGCTTAATTAAACTTGATTTTCTTTCATTTAAAAAAGCATTTAAATCTGGGAAACTCATTTTCTCTGCATACTTGTCACTCTTTATTAGCCAATGGCTGTTCCATACACAAGCTGCCAAGAAGAACCTGTTAAAGAAATGAGTAGAAATTTGGTTTAAGTAAAACAAGGATTTCCTGCCTTCTAAAAAACATACTTTATGATGCCATCATTTACACACACACACACTCACACACACACACGCATGGAATTAAAGCAAAATGCTAACGGGATACTTTTGGATAGTGAGACTAAGGGGAATTTTGATTTCTTTTACTTTTCCTTATTTTCTGAGCTTTAAGCAATACCTACATGTATAACTTTCATAATCATAAAAATTTTATTAATATGAGCACATTTTCATTCAAAAGTAATTAAGTTAATTAAAAAGATTATTAAGTCAGCACAAAAATTGAAATTAATAGTGTTAAAAATAGCAATTTATTGACTTTGAACTCAATGAGCCAGCACAGTCATAAATCTAAGAACCCACATTTCCTGAACTTATAAAGGAGGACCTCTTACCCCCTCATATGATGAATGTGCCTTATTCCTCTAAGGACAGAAGACCAGTGATTGGAAAATATTCTGGTATGGGATGACTAGTCACCATTCTACTGGTCATTCATGTGGGGAAGGATTCACTATTTTAGTTACTGATGTTTGGCTCAGTACAGATGTTCAGATCAGCAGCAGATTTTCAATTTAAAGCATCTAAAAACCATTCCTTATTTATTGGTACCACAAGGTCTAGAAGGTAACATACTCTTTGTCCCTCCATTTACTACAGTCTTGGCCTTGTGTCTCTCACAAGAAGGCGCTTAATAAGTATCATGAGATCCCAAGGTCAAGGCTGAGCCTGCGGGGCTGTCTGTGACAATTGTGAGACCACACCTTGTCCTTAATTCCTGTGACTATGGTGTGTGTGTGTGTGTAACAACTGAAGAAAAGTGCTCTGCTTTTTGCACCTTTTTATTTTCTACAAGGAACTCTAAGGTAATTAAATTTATCAACAGTTTTTCTTTAAAAAGTCTCATTTTCAGCATCTGCCTGTCTCAAAGACAGACAAGAGGATAATAGATGGATAGAGAGATAGGGGCAGACAGAAATGGTTACAGTAGCCAGACAGATCTATATTCAGTTTATTATGTTTGATTTTCAGAGTTAATTGAGTGTTTTGCCTTAAAATTGTATTTTTCTTCCTCTTCCTCTCTTTGCTGTAATTTCAAAGGAGAAAGATAAAGGCAAAGAGAAATCAATTTTAAAGTTTGCTTTTCAAAGTTCCAAAGTTCTTCCATGGTCTCAGAGATAATTGATTCAAATAGATGACCAAGTATCAGATGCAACTGGCTTTGTTGTGGCCCCTGGATAGAGAGTTTTTTCCTTTCTGCAGTGCTAAGGACCAAACTCAGAGCCTTAAGCATGCTAGGCAGGTGTTCTACTATTACAGAACTACATCTCCAGCCCCTAGATGAAGGTCCTTTATGGCTGTAGATATAAGGAAGCACACGAAGGTGGGAGTATAATGAAGCCTGTAGCATCTCAAAGTAGCCTGTAGCACCTCACTGAAGGAAGTAGAAGTCATGTTCTGGTCATTCACGAGCCTCAGTTTAGTATCAGATCTTCATGTTTCTGCATAGCATGATGTAAACTTACATTTGTTTATAAAACATATAACCTACAAGGTACATCATAGATGTACTTATTCTTGTTTTATGGATGAACACATCAAAGACTAGGGTATGTAGCTGACGTGTGTCGCAAAGCTTTTAAGGAGCAGAGCCAGAGTCAGCATCCTGGACTTCAGACTCTAAGAATGGTGCTGTGTTCACTGTACCCCTTTGCCATGTTGATCAGATTATGTCTTATATTATTTTTGAGGTTCTGTACCTTACCCATCCTAATTCACAGTACTAGTGCATTATTTTATATATAATCAATGTTAATAAAACAGCATAATTTACTTTAAGTAATTTCTATCTTAATACTGAAGGAAATAAGATTTACTTAGAGAATGCCTTTTTGTTTTCATCTGGCGTGTCAAATTACTTGATTCCCCTTGGGTAAACTTCATGATGCCCTTTTGAGGTGATGCTGTGGGAAAGGTTATGGGGCAGAAAGGGGTGTGAATATTGAACAGGAGGAACACTCAGCTAGATGACCCCATGTAGTGTTGAATAAGTGATATCACCTCTTAGAATATTTTTTTCCTTTTCTATAAGGAGTTTGATCTTCACATGGGACATTCTGTAAAATATAAGGAGCTTGATAATACATCTTGCATTCTTCCTGGGGCTGGTTCCAGGGTCCCAGGTTTTAACTATAAAGCATGGCTTAAACGTGAAGCTTGATTCCTCGCAGGAACCAGGGTTTCTGGCCTTGATGTGGCCCAAGTGGCTTCTCTCTTGAGAATAAAGGTATGTTAGTTACTTTATATTTCTGTGACAAAATAGCTGAGATAGTCAACTTGAAAGGAGGAAGGATTTGTTTTGGCTCAGAGATTTCCATTCATGGCTGGCTGGCTTGGTTGTTTTGGGACATGTGGCCAGGCAGAACATCACAGGGGGAAAGCTGTTCACCTCATGGTGGCCAGGAAGCAAAGAGAGAGAAAAAAGGGCTGGGGTTCCAAGATCCTCTTCAAGGGTACACTCCCAATCCCTCCCTCTCCCAAAGGCTCCACCGCCTCTCAGTAGTGCCACAGTCTGTCAGCCGATCTTTAACACATGAGTCTTTGGGAATATTTAAGAATGAAATCATATCAGAAGGTAACCAGTCTACAGAGTTCTTAGTCAGTTGTTTAAAATTTATGTATGTTACAGACTCTATACATGTTGCTATCATTACTCTACTCCCATCCCAGAACATCTCTGACTGAAGGAGGGCTCTCTAGGAGTGATGTGGACAGTGTTGATCAGATGCTGACTGCTTCACTCCTTATGGTGGTAATGTTCAGAGTGTGGTCCAATGTCTTTTGTTGCTGATGTAAATTTTTTTTTTTTTTTTTTTTTTTTTTTTTTTTTTTTTTTTTTTTTTTTTTTTTTTTTTTTTTTTTTTTGTGGCACCGGGGATCAAGCTCACAACCTCGCGCCTGCCTGACAGGCCCGTAAGCCGCTGAGCCAACCTCCCGGCCCTGGTTTTTTTGAGGCAGGGTCGCACTGTGTAGCTCAGGCCGGCCTTGCACTCGCGTTGTAGCCCAAGCCGGCCTCGAACTCACAACGCTCCGCCTACCTCAGCCTCCCAAGTGCTGGGATTAAAGGCGTGCGCCACCACGCCCGGCTTGCTGATGTAAATTATTTGTCCAACTGAGTGAAAATATTCATGTCATAAATGGTCAGAGCTACACTCTTGAGTCATTTGATAGCAATGTGGTTTGGGTAAAGTAGGACATTTGCTAGGACTTTTGTACCCCTGTCTGTAACATCCATCCTGTTCACCAAAGTATAATCGACTTTCCAAAGCAAGCTCATATAACATCTTTCAGAGGAAAATGCCACTGATCTATATCTCATAAGTACCTAATATGTGTCAGCCCTGGCCTAAATACTCCCACATGTGACCTCATTAAATAATTGACCAACTGTGATGGGTATTACTGTTGTTATTTTGCATGTGAAGAAACTGATGCTATGGTGAAATAACGTGCCTGAAGTCACCCAGCCAATCTGTGACAGAGCTGTGATTTGAACTTGGGTTTCTAATTCCAAGTGCAGGGATTTTTTCTGACTACACATACTTGGACACACTGAGCATACACCCAGCTACAGTGAGATGGGACACACAGTGCTGTATTGCATCACTGCATTAGTGGTGAGTAAAACCAAGTTGTTATCAACGTTTCACCATTAAACCTGGAATTTGAGCTGAACAAAAATGGGAGTTTAATAAGAGATTAGTGAATCTAAGTTATTTGTAAAATCCTTTGATAAACGTAACATTCGTTTTGCATGTTCTCACCGAGCAGGTATGGGCACACAGAGGCCTGTATAAACCGGGTTTTATTGGAACACAGCCATGTCTGTTTGTATCCATATCATTTCAGGTTGTTTTGCTCTACAGTGGTAGAATTGAGTGATTGCAACAGATATGATAACCTGCAAAGCCTAAAATATTTGCTATCTGATCTTTTACAGAAAAATTGTGCTGACCCCTGACAAAGGACACTTGGAAAATTTAGAGAAGAGTAAAATAAGTAAAATATAAACAATCTAGAAGTAACTTCTACCACATTTTGCCATATTAACTTGATTTTTCTTCCCTAGTCATTACATTTTTGGAAAACATAATTATAATGGTTGAATAATATTATTTAGCATTGATATGTCATACTTTAATTGCTTTTTTAAAACAGATTTTCAATTTGTTTGCATTTTCTTATTATAAATAATGCTATAGTGTACATCTAGGTACACAAATTTTTGTTTTGCTTCTTTGGCATCAAGTCCCAGTAGTAGATTATTACATTGAATGGTGTAAAAAAAAATCTTTAAGAATCTCAATACATCTTAAATACTGCTTTCCAGGGAGATTACACCAATTCACTCTTAACTCACATGTACATTGACACAGGTGTCAATGCCTACCTCAATAAGCTTTCATCAAGCTGGGTGTGGTGGTGCATGCCTTTAATCCCAGCACTTGGGAGGCTGAGGCAGGAGGATCGTTGTGAGTTCGAGACCAACCTGGGCTACAAAGTGAGTTCAAGGCTAGCCTGAACTGCATAGTGAGACCCTGTCTCAAAAAATAAGGCTGAGGATTTAGCTCAGTGGCTTAAACACCTGCCTGGCAGGCATGAGGTTGTGAGTTCAATCCCTGGTACCTAAAAAAACAACAACAACAACAACAACAACAACAAAAAAAAAACGCTTTCATCAATATTGAGGGATATGATTTTATCTGTGGAATTGTATTATTTGTAACATAAGCATTTTTTCCTTTTCATTAATTGTTCTATGAACCTATCATTTTCTCTTGAGGGCTTGTTTTTCTCCTATTATTTGGTGGACTTTTTATATCTGTTAATATCATTGTCATTTGACATTATAAAGACATACTGTGGAGAAGTTTTTTTTTTTCATTTTGTTTCAGTTTGGCTCAAGATTTTTTGAGGGGCAGAAGTATTTTTTCTGTAGTAAAAACCATTGATTATTTTCTTTTATGATTTCTTCAATTGCTTTTTCTTTGTTCAAAAAGACTTTTCTAAATCAGAAATTAAATATTCATTTGTATTTTCTTTTATTATATTTAATGCTTTAATCTTTGTGCAATTAATTTTTGGAATAAGGAACTAAACAGCGTGACTTGTTTTTATTTTTTCAATTGTAAACTTCCTCAGTACTATTTATTCATCTTATTCTTCATTGATTTGTGATAATTTCTCTATTCCATAGGATTTTGTATATACTAAGTTCTCTTCTGTGTCCAATTAATCTTTTAGTGATGCTTATTCTAGTTTTACACTGTTTTAATTATTGTATCTTTCTAGTACAGCTAACACTTGGTAGTGCAAACCCTCCTTCAGTTTTGTGCATGTTATTTTTTAAAAAGTAAGTAATCTTATTGGCTTTTAACAAAAAGATTCCAAAAGAAAGGTTGTTAAACTATGACCCACAATCTTAATGTGGCCCTCCACTTGTCATTGTAAATAAAGTTTTATTGGAACAGAGATACTCATTTGATTACCTATTATATATTGCATGGACCTCAAATCCTAAAATGTTTGCTATCTGGCACTTTACAGAAAGCTTGCTGATTCTTGGTCTAGAAAAGTTGTAATAGGAGTTATAGTAGATAGGAAGCCCATGTTACAAGGCCTGGGTCTTGGGATATACCACAGATTTCAAGGGGGATGTTGACTGCTGGCTCCACTTTAATGTAACTCTGCCTTCCTCTTGGTGAGGAAGAAGTCAAGGAAGAGCAGGCACTCTCTGATCTGCTGTTGGATTTCCCATTAGCTATAGTGCTATTTGACAACACGCATTTCTTCCTAGTCCAACTTCTGTACATTGTTAACTTAAACAAAATAAATATTGCCATGTAAAAGTCATTTCATAGTTGGCTAAGTGAATGTTTTAGATGGTCCACTATCCCTATGATCTCATCACTGTTCATCTCCATTTACCCAGGGCTGCTGAAGTTGACCACATCCTGATTGGTGGAGGTCTCAAGATTGGAGAGTTTGAGGCACTTTGATGAGAGGAGTGAGACGTATGAGCTTAGGAAAAGCAATAAAAGTCACTAAGAAGGTTAATTCTTCAAGTGTGAGAGCGTATCTAAAAAAGGCCACTGGACCCTGCTCTGTGGCCCGTGTATACCATGTGCTCAGGGAGTCCTTGAAGAAAACTGAAGTGGGGTGTTTATGGACTTCTAAAATTTGAATAACCGTATCTGCACAAGGACAGACCATATCCCACAGAGAACACACAAGCTTCTGTTGCGTTTTTTATTTTTGCAACAGTTTTGGAACTCTGGCGTGTCTCAGTGGGAAGCACTAGCCTTCTCTTCGTGTGATCTGGAATGAGCTTTCATGCACTCAGTAGGGTGCGATGGAGGATTGTTGCTAACTGGTCAGAGTCACCTGAGAGGCAGGAGGGACATCTACAAAGTTGCCCATGTGTGCATGAGAAAGCATGAGCTCATAAACAATGAAGAGGAAAAAAAAAAGGGTCCTAAGTTACATGTTATTTGTTGGTGCAGTCTCTGAATGATGCAAAGAGAACTGTATTTGGTACAGGTGGATGCATAAAAGGTTGTTTCCACAACCAAGAATTAAGAAAAATGTTCCTGGTATTTTTCATTTTCAGATTGGAAGGTTGGGGAATGGTTTCTCCTGCCTCAAGTCATTTCTTCCCTTCAAACTGACTAAATAGAGATATGACAATTACTTTGCTAAAGGGAAGAAACTCAGGAAACAGGGCAGTCAAGAGAAAGGAAAAAGGGAATGTAAAGAATGAGATGTAAAGAGGAATCAATGACAATGGAAACAACAGCAAAAGTGTTTAGGATCCCACTAGATAGAAATATAGTTTGATGGTAATCTTCTAACAGAAGTTTGGTCATAGAAGAAGTCATTGGCAGTGACATGCTATGAAATATGTTATGATATGCAACAGAGACTAAGGACAGGCTTGCTACCCAGGGCTCCATTGTGAGAAAGTTAGCAGAGATGAAGTCTGGCATTGCTGAGTGTCTGTACTATGGGTTATATGTATTCTAAACTCTAGCACCAACTACTATGATGATGGATACACACTCCTCAAGGATAAGTCCAAAGAGTTAACTTGAGATCATAAACAACAGTCTCCCACCCAGTGTAGGAATTCCATCCTGTGATATTTCTGACAGAATGGAATTGCTAAACTCTTGGATCCTAAGGAAAGCTTAAGCCCTAGTGTACTAGCTAAAATTGTGGAATGTAGGGTCAGAGAACTAAAATGTGAATCTGTGCTGTTCTGTGACCTGGACATATCCTCAAAAAAGATTAATTTAACCCTTTTAACCTGTAAAATGGGTGTGATAAAAGTATCTTTCGGTATGAAGTGAGGATTAAACAAAATGATATATGAGCTTAGGAAAAGGTGAGGCTATACATACTAAGTGATCGGTAAATGTTAGCTTATTATTAATTTATATTAGCTTATTAATTTATATTATGATTGGTATTATCATTATTATTATGTCTTATAGTGTCTTCATTTTATAAACAAGGATCAATTTGGAGAACAGTCATCGGCATTAGTAGATTGTAACAAGAAGATCCATGAAGTGAGATATGTAAAATAAAATTGTTCATTGCAGATATCTGTGAGCTGGTTGGGTATGTTTGGGTATTAACTTCCTCTTCAAACAACAAGGGCCTCACGTAGCGTAATAATAATATTTTGTTAAATATGGATCCTAAGGCTTTGGGATAAAACTTGAGGTGATTTATTTTTGGTGAAGGGCAGTCTAAATATTAAAGTAATTTTATTTACTGTAGAATAATTGTAATTCATAGAATATTGTAAAGTAGGGTAACAAGAGAGATTTTTTATCTTTGAGAATATGAGGACTGGCAATGTGTTAAAAGACAGAAGTTTGATACTCAGAGCTCTATATGTATTGCTAACCTACTGGGAAATGGTAGAAGACTAATTCCTCAGTGATTGTGCCTTCTACATGGTCAAAACCCTTAACAGAGAATTCTAGGAAAAAGATCAAGTGACATCTTGAGGGAATATATATGAGCTTTTCCCCCAACTTTTTAAAACTAAAGTTTTCATTTTGTGATCATTTCATAGTCACATGTTGCTATAAGAAATAATTCACAGAAATACCTAGCATGCTTTATGCAATTTCCTCCATGGTAGCATCTTGAAAAGCGATAGCATAATATCACAACCAGGATGCTGACGTTGATACAGTTAAGGTACAACACTTTCTGTACCTTGAGGCTCGTTCATGTTGCCCTTTTTTCACAAAACTCATTTTCCTGATACCTCACTCCCTGCTTAAACCCTGGCAATTACTAATCTGCTATTTCTATGATTTCATTATTTCAAGATGTTATGTAAATAAAATCACATATTTTGCAATCTTTTACACTTTATTGGGCTATTTACCTGTTAACAAATACCTACACTATTTTCAGACCCAGCTATTATAAAAATGCTGCTATAAGTATTTGTGTGCAGTTTTTTTTTGCATGAACATACAATTTCATTTCTCTAGAATAATAGTAGTGTGATTGCTAGGTAATTGAGTTTTTATGAAACAAACAAAATGTTTTCCAGAATGGCTATATGATTTTACATTTCTATCAGTAATGTGTGAATGATCTAATTTCTCCACAATTGCAAGTATGATGCCATCACTTTTTAAAACATTTTAGGCATTCTGACAAGTATATAGTGATATGCCATTGTGGTTTTAATTTTCATTTTTATAATCACTAATACTGTCAAATAGTTTTTCCTATACTGTTTGCCATCTTCGTCAGTAAAGCATATCTTGAGGTCTTTCATTCATCTTCTGTTTAAAAAAAGATGTTGAATTTGAGAGTTCTTTTTATAATTTAGATACTAGTATTATTTTTACTTTATTCTTTTCTGCTCTGAATTTATTTTTATCTTCTCTTTCTAGGTTTTTGAGATCCAAGCTTATATTATTGATTGGAGATTTTCCTCTTTTCCACTGTATGCAGTTAGTACTATAAATTTCCCTCTCAGCATTAATTTAGCTGATGTATCACAAAGTTGTTTGACTGTTTAGTCAACCTGAATTGCCCTAGTAAAATATCAGAGACAGGCTTAAAATAACAGATATTTATTTTCTCACACTTCTGGAGACTGCATGTCGGAGAGTACCTTCTGGGAGATGTGGTGGAAACCTTCCTGCCCTGCAGATGGCCACAGTGCTGGTCACTGTCCGATCTCTGAGACTGAATAAACAACGCCCACAGCTTAAAGGACCAGCAGTTTGTTTTGGCTGCTTGTTTTAGTCCAGGCTTGACTGGTTCCAATGCAGAAATCACAGGGCAAAAGTGTGTAGTAGAACAGAGCTGCTCACCTCATGGCAGCCAGGAAGCACAGAGAGAAGGGGGAAGCAGGGAACAAGAATAAACCTTTGCAAGCAAGCCTGCAGAGCCTACCTCCAACAAGGTTCTGTCTGTAACAGCACATTCAGTCCCTGAACTCCTCCACAGAGGAATGCCTTGATGAGGATAGAGCCCCCATGATCTGATTACCTTCCAAACACAAGGGACTTTGGGGGCCATTTGACATCCAAGCCATAACAATCACCTTCTTTCTTCTCCCTGAGTCCTCACATGATGGACAGAGAAAGTTTTCTTGATTCCTACTCTTGTAAGGCTACTAATTCTGTTGTATTAATAAGAGTCTACCCATATGACTTCACTTAACCTTAATGAGCTACTAAGTCTAAGTACAGTAACCCCGTCTTCACATTGGAGGTTAGTGCTTTAATATGAATTTTGTGAGACATGATTTAGCCCATGGCGTATGGCATGATAAGCTTGTCTTGCTTTAACTTAATCTTGGATTTTACTCATGTTCTTTAATGTGTAGATTGCTGTTTCTTACTATATTAGGATGATTTTTAAATCCTTACTTCTTTGAGTACTTTTTCAGCTATTCCTCTTTTCTTTTCTCCTGAGACTTTATTGAGATTAATGTTATAACTTTTGGTCCCTGTAGCTCTGTTCACACTTTTGGTCAGATTGAGTCATTTCTATTCTATCTTCCAGTTCACTGAATTTTCCTCTCTGTGCCCTATATTTTGCTATTGTGCCTATACATTGCATTTTTAATTCAGTTATTGTAATTTTTTAGTAAGTGACTTTTCCATTCTAAAGTGTCCATTTTCTTATTTATATATTCTTTTATCTGCTGAGACTTTTATTTTTCTGCTGAGGCTCTATTTTTTTTTTTTTCAGTTGTTTCAAGTGTTTCCATAATTGCTCCTTGAAGCGGTTTTACAGTGACTGTTTTAAAATCTTTGTCACATCATTTTAATATCTCTGTCCTCTCGTTGGCAGCTATTGATTGTCTCTTTCCATTCACTTTAAGATCATCTAAGTTCTTGCTGTGCCTTGTAATTTTCAATTGGAACCTGGACATTTTGGTTATTGTGTTGAAAATCTCCATCCTATTTATTTATTTTGTTTTTATTTTTTTTATTTATTTTTATTTTTATTTTTTAATGGGCCCCGGAAGGGGCCCTTCTCGTTCTTCTCCAGGGTCCTGAGGTCAGGAGCCCGGAAGGCAGTTCATTTGTGTCTTGATCAGTGCCTGAGCAGCTCGGGCCCCATGAGGGGCCCTTCTCGTTCTCCTCCAGGGTCCCGAGGTCAGGACCCCGGAGGGCAGTTCATTTGCTTCCTGGTCCGAGTCTGCGCTGCTCCGGTCTGGTGGGCGGGGCTATTTATTTTGTTTTCATTTATTTATTTATTTATTTTGTCGGTATTGGGGATCAAACTCACAACCTCGCACCTGCCAAGCAGGGGCTTAAGCCACTGAGTCAAACTCCTGGCTCTACTTTTTTTGAGGCAGGGTTGCATTATGTAGTTCAGACTGGCCTTGCTCACATTGTAGCCCAAGCTAGCCTTGAATTCATAACGCTTCTCCTACCTCAGACTCCTGAGTGCTGGGATTAAAGGCATGAGCTGTCACACCAGGCCTCTGTCCTATTTAAATTTTCTATCTTACTTGCCTTTATGTGGCACTGCATTATCAGGGGAATATGTTGTTGCTTGATCCAGGAAGAAGTCTCGGTTTGCCACCTGGTCTCCACTGACAGTTGAGAAAGGGCTTGTTACTGATGGGCAGGGTTTAGAGACCTAGCTCCAGTCAGACCTCCATGTAAGAATGCCTTGTTAATACACCCCACTGTGGCATCTGTTGTTGCCAATTAGCACTGAGTACTGAGAAAAGTCACTACTCACTGGCTCACTACTAGGCCTCCTCTGGTCCAACTGCCGATGATGTTGGAGAGTAATGCCTTGTTGCTTCTAGGTGGGAGAAGAAACAGGGTGCCACATGTTCTCAGTGGATACTGTGGGGTAGCAGCTTGTGTTATTGCATGGCAAAGATAAATGAGCTATTCCTTGATTGGCCTTTCCTGATATCACACAGGTCCCTTGATGCAGCCTGTTAAATGTGCAGGTCTATGTTCTCTGCTTGATCTTTCCCTGTCTGAGATCACAGTTTTTGTATTTTTTTTTCTGGATTAGATCAATTACTTTGTGAAATTGTTTTGTTTCTCTAGACCCTTCCTAGTTCTTTGACTAGTGACAGAGGTTTTTGATAAGAATTTTGCTTTATTTTTTTCTATTTGTACCCTTAATGTTTCCACATCACCAGTTTCTCCAGCACCCAGTCTGAGATGTATGAGACAAGGAGAAAACACATAGAGCTCATTTGTGTGTTTTTCTTCCAGTCTCAAAGTCCCTAGCCAGTCTGATTTCTATCTATCTTTTAGAATTTTCTTCTATTTATTTGATATATAATGCCTAGTGTTTTTAATTGTATCTATTAGAAGATACAGGAAAAATGTATCTCTCCATCTTCCCTGAAGCAGAAGTCTATGCATTTGTTCTGAAAAACAACCAAGCACTTGATAAACGTATGATAACTAGTATATCTCTTTTAAAAGGCACAGTATTTAAATTTTTTTTCAGCTTTTGTTTTTCACACTGAGACATATTTGTATTACGTAATTATTACCTTCTTTGTGAGGAGTTGGTACATGCACATTACATATCTTAATTCCTTTTTTTATTCCTTTTCCCTCCCCTTCCATCCATTTCTTAATCCCTTTCCCATTTGAACAAAATCTATCTCTCTACTTCCTATTATCTGTCTTTTATTCAGTTCTTTATTTGTATTTTAGGTTCCAGTACAAATAAGTACATTACTACATGAAAAAATGTTCAGCATCACTGGTTATCAGAGAGATACAAATTAAAACAACACTGAGCTTCCATCTCATTCCAGAAAGAATGACTGTCATCAAGAAATCAAATAATAACAAATGCTGGTGAAGCTTTAAGGGAAAAAGACTGCTCTTGCATTGCTGGTGAAAATGTAAACTGATGCAATCACTAAGGAAATTAATATGGAGATTCCTCAAAAATCTAAAACTAGAAATTCTATTTGATCCAGATATTTCCTTTCTGGATATCTTCTTGAAAGAGTAAAAGACATCATATTATAAGGATCCATTTATACCTCTGTTTACAGCAGCACAATTCATAATAACTAAATCTTGGAAGTGATCTATATGTCCATCAACTGTTGCGTGGATAAAGAAAACATGATGTTTATGCACAACAGAATACTGCTGTGCCATAAAGCATAAATTTGAGTCATTTGTAGAAAAATGGCTGCACCTTGAGGCCATAATTTTAAGTGAAATAAATCAGATGTATAAGCTTAAATACTGCATAAATACTGTTTATACTGTTTTATACCATTCATGATAGCATCAGGAAAAATTAAATTCTTAGGAATTAACTTAACCAAGGAAGTGAAGAACCTTTGTAACAAAAATTCACTGTTCTGAAAAAGGAGATCAAAGAGGACATCAGCAAATGGAAAGGTATCCCCTAGATAGGTAGAACCAGTGTAGTCAAAATGGCCATACTTCCAAAACTGGTATATAGTTTTAATAAATTTCAATCAAAATACTGTATCAATAGCAATCCTCACAGAACTAGAGAAAACAATCCTAAAATTCATAAGGAATCAGAAGAGACCCAGAATAGCAAACGCAATCCTGGAGGCAAGAGTAAGCAGTGGGCATCACGATCCTAGAATTGAAGTTATATTACAAAATTACGGTGCTAAAGACAGCATGGTGCCAGCACAAAAACTGATTGTCTTGATGGTCAATTAGAGGCTGACCCTAGGAAAGCAGAAGGAAGACTCTCAAGGTCTGTCCAGTGTTCTGACTTTCCTTAAGTGTTCAGGCTCCATGGATGATAAATTTCCATCTCTCCGTCTTTTGGCTTTTAATAGCCTTTTTTCCTGTTCTCACTTGCTTTGAACTTTTTTTTTCTGTTCTCACTTATTTTGATATCATCATTCAGCTACTCTGCATTGTTCCAACAGACTCAACTTTTAACTACTTCCTTGGTGAACTCCTGCTTAGTGGGACATTGGTAACCAGGTATGAATTGGATTCTCACAATAATTTGTGCTTGCCAGCCACTCTAGTCATCCCCTAGCCTGATTGATCCTTGGAAATTTCATGTCACTGCCATAATCTCTAATATATTGTATCACTGCTACCTCTAGCCATTGACTTTTCGTATTTGTGGAATGGTAGAACAAGCACAAAGCAGAAGAGATATCCTTCCTTTGTGATACTACTTGTTTCAGAGGGAAACAAATTATTTATAGCTATGGGGTATTTTTGGGAATTGTTCATTTATACTGTACTAATTATTATTATTTATTTTTTGAGACAAGGTCGCACTAGGCAGTTAAGGCTAACTTTGAACTCACTATGTAGCCCAGACCAACCTTGAACTCAAAGCAGTCTTCCTGCCTCAGCCTCCCAAGTTCTGGGATTACAGGCATGCACTACCATGCCTGGCTTAATTATTATTTAATTTTAAAGCATAAAGAGCATAAAATAAGTAATTGACTATTTTGAGTTTTATTCTTTTTCTTTTCTCTCAATGTTGAGTTTTTGCAGAGAAATAACTGCAAAACATCTTGCTTTATTCTGCTGGTACTATCAAAAGGGGAAGATGCACTGATGGAAGAAAGAGGCACTTTTTCCCTTTAAAAAATTTTCTCTCAGAAATGGGAAAAATATAGCAGTCTCCTTGGCCTTGAAGCCAAGAAGTAGTAGTTTATTCTATCCCTCCATCCCACTCCTAACACAATAGGTAAAAGGTAGGATGATTAGTTTAAAATTTCAGTGACCTCTAAATAACGTTTGACCTGTCTTCCTTTGCCTGATGGAATTTTTGCTGGTGATGTCATTGGCAACAATTTTCTCTATTCGAGATTTATATGAGAATCTTTCATGGAAACTTTACCTAGTTGTCAGTCTATTAACCCCAAAGGATTTATTTTGTTTAGTAGGCTTATATGCTTTTGAGAAGGTGCCAGGAAAACACATGAACCTCTAGGTCCATACAACTATCCTCAAGGGATTTTGGTTCCAGTGAGATGGTGGAAGGCCTTGAAATATTTATTGAGTACCGATTCATTTCCTGGATTATGCAAGATACCTCGTGGGCGTTATTTGATTAGATCTCACAGTTCCTTAATTGTGGATTTAATATATGAATGTTGATCTCTGTTTTCAAAGCCAAGATACTTTCTCTGTCACACTAAGGAAAGTCATTGCCCGACAGGCTGGGAACATACACTTAGCCACTCTCCAATTACTGCTGATGAAGTATCTTCACACATCTTCACCAACTTCCAGTCTCTTTGGCTTCTTTCCACAAATTTGTATGCTGAAGAATGTATTTATTTGTACAGTTGTTTAAAAAATTCCTGAGCCTGGGTATTACATACATATATGATACTGGTGATTAAATCCAAGGCTTTCCTTAGTGTCGGCCAGTGCTTTACCACTGAGCTACATCCCCAGCCACTGGTTAATTTATAAGCAATGGAAATGTATTTTTCATGGTTTTAGAGACTGGGAAGTTGATCAAACTGCAGGCAGATTCAGCATCTGGTGAGGGCCCCACTTCCTGCTTTGAAGATGTTGTTGCATCTTCCGTGGTGGATGAATTGTATGTTCTCACATGAATAAAGACAGAAGGGCAAAAAGGACCTCAGCTCATCCCCTCTAGTTCCCATTCAAGGCACTCAGGACTTAATCAATGGTCAGAAGGTTCCATCTCTTAATACTGCCTGAATAGGGATGAAGTTTAACATAAATTTTGGAAGGGACATATACATTCAGATGCATGCATTCCATTGCGTTGCACCAATGGCCTGCTTCTGACAATAGATCACTTTTTAAATTGTAGAAAGCTAACTGGCCCACATGAGAATTAAATACACAATTTAAACTTAACTTTTTGGTCTAACCAGCTGAGCTAATCAGCACAGTGCAAGTGTTAATACCCAACAGAGCAATGCATTCATTATTTTATAATTTGTAAAAATTTTAAAGCCTCAATCAGATACACTAGTAAGTTGCAGAGACTGGGCTAGATTCCAGGTATGCTGGGTTCCAATGTTGTAGAGCTTTAAGGCAGAAGTTATGTTATCCTTAAAAATAGTGCTTCTGTCTTACTTCACATGGTGAGTGATGAATTGCTGAATGGATGATGGACTATTCTGAATGGTGTTGTTTATTATACATTGTGCATCGAATGCTGTGCACCAGTGACCTACCTACAATCAATGCATGTTCTTCTGAATGTTGATAAGATGAAGGATGGTGCATTTTCTACATGCCCTAAAGATATTGTGAGTGTTAATAAGCCAATATCTATGAAGAAAAGTTTTACAAGCAGACCTTTTCATTTGATAGCAGGAAAGGTATGAATTAGTAAAAGCCAGAAAAGTGATTATTTAGAATTTTTAAAAATCGTATTCAAGAACTTTTGGCAATAAGAACAGTGATTTATTAAGTAGATTAATAAATCTATTTTACTGAATGTATGATTTTTCTTAGGAAACTTGAATTTACATGAATTATGTAAAGTGCTACACAAGTGGTTCAAAGAAGCTTGCTCTTTAAGGAACTTGATTGTTTCAAGATTTTTGAGCATATGAGGTTGTTCCTTAATAAGCCTTTTTGTAAAGCAGGGGAATAAAGTGAGATTTATTCAACCATAAGTGGATGCATATTTCACATAGGGTTTACTGTGAGCACCTACACAGAGTGGTAGGACAGAGCAACTAATGTCACTTATTCTGAAATTATATGGGCTTCATTTCAATCCTATAACAACCCTAACCATATGATCTTGTGCATAGGAGATATGATCCTCTTATCTCTAAAACCATGTGTTCTCTTCTCTGAAAGAGGGATACTACTGGTCACGTGTATCTCATAAAATTGTTGGAATACTGGATGAGTTAAACATGGAAAGTGCTATGAACTATTCATGTAACCTCATAAAGGTTTACTGCTTCTTTTATGAAGACTGTTACACTGTTATTAAAAGTAATTAAAAATGATTATCATTTCCTGTAAGAGGTTATGGGAAATAACTGGGTCTGTATTTGTCAGTATCATAAGTTGACAACTCCATGTGTAGCATTCTATCCCTTAATTTCTGCTTCTTATCTAAGGTAGAAACAGATGTCAGGTTCTACCCAAAAAAACATCCTTGGGTGTTCACCTAGCCCAAGGATTGAGTGAAGGATTTAGGATTTGTATGTTATGGGTCTGAGACAAAGATATTTCAAGACCTCTGCATATTTCATAGTATTGCAAACATTTGTAGCTGCTTTAAAACTCTGAAGCAGCCAATAGGAAGAAGGGACTCGGGTAACCACTGTAGAAAGAATGCTGGCTTTTGCTTTGTCTTTTGTTCTGCTTATTACAGTAGCAACTTAGCAACAAAATGCCCTGTCTAGTTATGCTTTATGATCAAAGTAGTTATTTAAAGGTTGTGGCTAATAGGGAAATAGATACCCCTGGTATTTCCCAGAACAGTGCTTGCTTTCTGGGAATCTTGGCTCCATGTGACTTCCTGAGTTGGTGATTCATACCACAAAAGAAGATAGGTTTGGTGTGACACAATCTGCAGATTCAAATAAATCCCCTGGGACGGAATGAGGATGACTTCTCTTTGCTGACTGAAGCTCCCGATGTATGCACAAAACACCCTGTCCCAGGCCCCAGATGTGTGCAGGTTTCTAATTGTCAGTGCTGCACTAAGATTTGAAGGGTGAGAGAAGAGTTGCAAAATCACGAACACCGAGGGCGGTGTTAGGGAGGCAGCTTCCTGCACACTGTTGTAGGTGTTAGTGAGATTATCAATTGCTCCGAGAGAGACACAAGGATGGAGGGTTTAGGGAACGTGATAGTCCCTCTCTTCGCTCTTTCTGGACCCTGAGGTTGTGCTTTCCCAGGGATATACACTCTGCACTTTCATTTCTGCAGTGAAATTAACTCGAGCTCGGCAGGTAAGTCTTTCAGCTCACCTTAAAAAAAAAAAATAAAGGCATGTGAGCTGTGGTGGGAGTGGGCCATACCCTAGCTTCCTTATTAGTGCTAAAGTGGTATTTGGAATCTTAAATGTGGGGCAAGGGGTTGAAGCAGCCAGATAAACTGTGTGACCCTGAGGGAAGAGGAAAGCCGGTGAACAAAAGGAAGGGAAAGGGACTCAGCATTTTCTTTCTAACAAATCTCAGGCTTTTCTTGGAAATTCTGCCTCCAGACTGGTGCCTGGCTCCAGAACAGGGTCTTTGGCATGAGTCAGAGCTGTGATGCTCCCCGTTTTCCTTTTTGGTTTTTTCCTTTTTTATTTTTTTGGTTACCGCTGCACGGGAGCAGGCAGACAGAAGCAGGGTTGCACGTTATCAATACAGGCTGCAGGAGTCAATAGGCAGCCAGACAGGGAGTAAAATTGGAGGAGGCAGCTATGGATTTCTTAGGTTATTTCTTGTGAGTTTTTCAGAACTTGTGTGATTCAGGCTTGTCAGATACTATTTTGAGCCAGGCTGAGACAAACACATTCCCCTGGTGCACCAGATGTTGTCTGCAGCCTCCCAATTTCCAGAGGCACCTGGGTTGGATTTCTTGGTGGAAAAGGAATGTCCAGAAATAAGGGAGTTGGAAATTATAATGGGGGAAGTGACTGTTCTACTGCTCTAGAATTTAGTAAAAATCATGATATAACTCTGGAGGTGATTAACAGGATGGTAGTGATTGGTTTGAGACTAGGGATTGTGCTGTATTCAATCCAGTGCTTGGATCAGAGTGCATACCCAATAAATATATCTTGATTGAATGTTAGTACCAAAATATATACTTTTTGAGTAAACTCAGATTGGTAGTCTGTCTTAGAATGACAAGATGGAGAAATATAGTAAGGGACTTGATTGATAGATAATTATGAAGAGATACATTCTATAGAATAGTAGAATAATTTCTCCAAGTGGAATTATTTGACAAGGACACACAAATAGAGACTCTATTTCTCTCTCTCTCTCTCTCTCTCACATTCTCTCACTCTCTGCATCTCCCTCTGATTATTTACTTCCTGGTTGCAGAAGAATTTCAGGTAGCTTATAAGATAGACAATGAAAATTAGCATCCCTGTGGATAAAAATAACAAAAGGTACAGACTTCATCCAACCACCTTCTGTGGTTCTGCGATGACGTGGAAATTTTAAGTTAAGAGTTTATTTCAACCTCCTTTTCCAGCAGTCTCATACCTGATGGTGCTAACATGGGAGACTCGACAGTCCTGCCCTCTCTGGTTCCTAATGAGGAAGAGCTAAGAAAGGGCAGGTAAGAGTCACACAGGTGATTGAGTAATACTTGGAGGGTTGGTTGGACATTTCGCCCTTGGGAGGTGATGAAGCAGATAATTGGGTGGCTTTTCTCTATTGCTTAGTTGCTCTTTTATAGCTGTGCAATGCTTTGCTTACTTTTTCTACCTGTATTTGAAACTAAATTGGGAAGAGCATGGTCTCCCTTTCCATCTTGCTTAATAAAATATTCTATTATTTTCTCAGCTACTAAAATATTCTATTATCACTGATCACAACCTTCTTAGCTCTATGTGTTTGTCACTGACTGTAGTTTACTTACTAACAACGCAGGCTGCCTGGAGCTTGAGTTAGTGTTATACTGGCTGCTGGGGAAGTCTTGAAGGATTCCAGGTATCTTATGAATTCCTACAACTATGAGGGTAGAGAGATAGGCTAGGGAATTGTGGATAGATGCTTTGTATGCTGGGTCAATTTGGCTCACAAATATTCCCCTTCTCTGGCCTGGAGCTGGGGAAGGGATATATTCATTCATTTAACCCATACAAAAGTGAGTTAACGTCTACTATGTATGGGACATAAAATTCTTTGCATTTTGGGGGAATCAAAAATACAGGAGTACTTTTACCCAAGTAACCTAGTCTATTATCCACATAGTATGTGCTATTCCCATGTGTCATTTATTTCTTTTGGGAAGGCAAAGAGTTTTATTCTGTTTCACAAATGAGGAAACTGAGACTCATGCATATGTATCTTGCTCAGGACTGCATATCTAGAGAATGGATGAATTCTGATGGAAACTATGTGTTTACATCTCTAAGGAAAGACACATCTAACAAGGACTCTTCATTAGATAGTGCATGCTAAGGGCTGCAAAGTTTGGTTAGGGAAGGCACCGATGAGGGAATAGAAAATAAGCTGTGACTTGAAGGATGGACAGATGGCAAAAATGTCCAATCCAAACTGGCTTAAACTATGAGGGGTGACTATTGGCTCGTGTAATGGTGAAGATCAAACTATGTCACCAAGGTCTGCATGTACTATCTGTTGTCCATTGCTGTGTTGACTACATCCTCAGGTTTTTCCCCTGGCCCTCCAGATCCTTCTACCCAGCAGCTGGAAGGTGGCTGCAGCAGTATCAGGAACCACCAGAGTTCTTGGGTCCACATTCATGGATCATAGCTGTGGCTAGAAGGAAAGATAACAGGAGGTAACAGTCCCCTCCCTTGAAGAATATAGGTGAGATTAATAGAGGGGAAATTCCCTCAGAGGAAAGTCAGGCAGGATAAGGGGGAATGGGTCTCGGCAGCTCACAGAATCTCCAAGGACTGAGTGAGGCAAAGGGAGCAGATAGTCTCACAGCACGAGCAGTGATAGGAACGAGATGTGGGCAGGACTGGGCAGGAGAGTCCAGCTGCCAACTGTGTCCTCTTGCTAGAGTTTCTGACCCTAGAAGCTGCATTGCCCCTTTGGACTTCAGAGGGTCTTAGGATAGTGAAGTAATAGTCATTCCACTCAGTAGGGTGGGCTCATGTCTTTTGAAATGAGCCGTGGCTCTTTTCATGCTTGTCCCTAAATTGCACAAATTCTATTGCTGGCCACCATGTCTGGTATAACTTGGTCTTAAAAGTCAGCACCTGCCCAGTAATAAAACAGAGTGCAAGGAGACAGAAAGTCTTGGCCTGGGAACCTGTTGAATGATCCCTAAGTATACAAAATCTTATGTTTAACCATCTAGCAACCAATGCCAAGGTTTACTGAAGGATTTTTATTTCTGAAGACAAGCTGACACCATGAGTAGGAAGCCTAGAGTTTGGCCTATCAAAGCATACAGTTTGTGTGTGTGTGTGTGTGTGTGTGTGTGTGTGTGCGTGTGTGTGCGCACGCACGCGTGCAAGCTTCTCAGAGAAACAACATAATAAGAAAAATTTTATGCTAGGAGAAATCAGAAATTATAAATTTGATCTGGGCTGTGCATGTCCTGTTCCCCATATGACTTTTACAGTTTTCTCTTAATTTCTACTACTAAGCTCCCAATAGAGATGAAGTTTCCCCCTTCTTTCTTCAGAATTATTTGACAGGAAAGCTTTGTTTTTCTATCAGAGAAACCTAGGGTTGTACTTGGGAAAGCCATGTCTACCTGTGTTTGAGCCAAATTAGATTTAGCAGGTGCAAAGGGCTACAGAAGAGACTCCGCGGGTGATAGAATTACAGCCAGGATTCTGACGGGCATTAGGAATCCTGAGCGTTGACCCTTGAGTGCCATGTGAGTCACCCTTCGAATTTTCCTCTCCCTGTGCTTCATTGCCCAGTGAATAATGCCACACCTTACACTGTCACATTTGGGAATCGTTCTAGATTTTATGTCTTTGC
The DNA here is from genome assembly GCA_004363535.1 of Dasyprocta punctata. NCBI lineage: Eukaryota > Metazoa > Chordata > Mammalia > Rodentia > Dasyproctidae > Dasyprocta > Dasyprocta punctata. The sequence continues at coordinate 36,668 of RJWM01003177.1, forward strand.
CTCTCTTTCTCTTTCTTGCTCAGCTTCTCTGCACTTCCTTTATACATCCAGTTGTCAACAAAGTCCTAGTAATTTTATATCTAAATCCTCTTTAAACCCACACTACCTTGCTCATCCCATGTTGCATTCTGTCACACTGGAGGTTTTATTTTTATTTTTATTTTATTTTATTTTATTTTTTTGAGACAGGGACTTACTGCGTAGTTCAGGGTGGCCTTGAACTCACTATGTATTCCAGACTGGCCTCGAACTTTTGGAGATTCCTCTGCTCAGCCTCCCAAGTGCTGGGATTACAGGCTTGTGCCACCACGCCCAGCCACACTAGACTTTTATCACTGCTGCTTCTCTGGGCATGGCATGTAAGATGTATTCACCAAATGACAGTTCAATGAATACAGAATAAGGTAATAACACAGGCAAAATTTAGTCCCTGACCTTTGCATCTGTGAGATAGGCACAGGTTGCCATTTCTAGGAATAATCATGGGGAAAAACTAGGTCCTCTAGCCATGTGTCTGAGGTCACTTTATTTCCATTTCACAGATATTATTAACATTAACAAACACATACCAACCAAACTGTTTCTACATAGAAGTCGACCCCTGAGTTTTCCTGCATCCCTCCACTCCTTCTCTAACGTCTCATTTCACCTTTCTCATTTTGGCAGCCTCCAGGAAACCTGATCTAAGCCTGTGCAATGCTAGAAGTACCTGCTTAACAGCTTGGCAGGGAGGAGAGGAAATTGAATTACCTGTTTACACTCCTGATCTCCCAAGCTTGTGTCAGAACAAGAAGATAATAGAAGAAATTGTTAACACTGCTTGGGACTAGTAAGTCCACATGGTAGAGAAATTTATCACATGAAAATGCTTGCTTTCTTTGAAGGTGAATCTCTTTCTCCATCAGACAGAACTGCCTCTCTCCCCTTATTTTCCTTGGAACAAATTTCCCTTTACAGTATCTGTGCTCACAGTGCTTTTCCTCTGAAAACAGAAACACCTCTCTGCCAGTTTGATGGCAGGCTAGGGATGGAAAAGGAAAAATAAGCCCATTCCAGAGGTGTTTATGACGAGTCCATTTTAGGGAGCTGTAAGACAACTGTCTGCTCAGAAAATTCTCATAAGTGTGATGGGTCTCAGTGCAGGAAGAAGACGGAATTCCTAGTGGAGTTCCTCTCTGCACGCAGGAGAGACAGAGAAACACATTAAACCACGGTGGTGAGTCAGGCTGAGGTAGAGTGAATGGGACTTCCATCTCAGGTTAAGACTTGTTCCTGAATGACTGCTACACAACTTGTTGCTTTCTCAGCTACTAATAGAAGCCATCAACGTGAGGATGACTGAAGATGGTCTCCTAGAAAGCCCTACTTCAGGGCTTGAAGCCCCACAATTTGTGATCCATTCTTAACATCATAGGATGAAACAGATTCATGAATCTCTATGTACAGATTTCTTGCCATGGGTCACTCACTCAACATGCACTTCTGGAGCTGGGCACTAGACTGAAGTCTACAGGTACAAAGAAAACACATTTTATGTTTGTTGTTAAAGAGCTCACAACCTCAATGACAATGTCTGTCCTAGAATAAGAAAGACAGGAGCTCGCATAGACAGTGTGCATGATAGGCCAAGCACAGTTCCATGTGTTTGATGTGCTTGAGTCACTGCATTCTCACAACAGTCCAATGAGACATTTACCCTTATTTTATAGGCAAGGACTGTGTGACACTGGGTTGTTAAGTGTCTCATGTAAAGTTGCTGAGTTAATATCTACAAGGTGCCATGAAAGTGGACAGAACAGAGGTGTGATCAGGGAGCAGGAAGGATACTCTCCCTAAGTGGTCCTTTGCCCTTCCTTTGAATTTAGCATAATTCTTTCATTGTCTCATCCCACTTAGCTATACCTGGGATGAGATGAAGGTTCCTGACATTTTAATATGTATTTAACATTCGTTGAGAAATGAGGTGGGGAGTGCAGAGACTGAGGGTTTGGGAAGCATTCAAGACGATATGGACCTGCTTCTTAATTTTCTCCGGTCTTGCTGGTTTTGTCAAAGGCTATAAGGTAAATAGTCCTTTAAAGGGCACACAGATGGAAGGAGATTATTGAGAATGTTGAGGCCAATCTCTATGATTTCCTTGAGACATTATGACCCTGAGATCATTTTTATGTATGTTATCCTAGCAGGACCATTTCAACTGTAAGTGGCAGAAAATTCAATCTAAAGTACCTTAGGGCTAAGGGAAGTTTAGAGGGCTCTCTAAGGAGCAAGTCTAGGGGCTGTTCTAGATGTAGGCTCAGTCTGATGTGGGATCTCCTGTGAGGTTGCTGGGTTTCATGTTTTCATCTTTCAATTTGGTTCTGCTCACCTCTTACCTTGTGTTCATAGAATTGATAGAGTAGCTCTAAATCTTCCTCTGTGGGTTGATGCTGGAGTTTCTTTCCTGGGTGATCAGAAAAATAACAATAACAATAACAAAAACAGTCCCAGACTTTTCTGTCACTGGCCCCATTACATTGCCTCTCTAGTCCTAGAGCTGTCATTGTGCCCAGGGAAATTAGCTTAGGCCAATGAATGTGAGGATGGAATGCGAGCAAAGAACCCATGGATCCCCAGGAAGTTCAGCTTATCTTTGAGAAAGGTGGTGACATTCTTCACTAGAAACTTCTCAAGATGACCTATATTATAGCCATTAGATGATGATGTTTTTTCTCCAGGCTTGGCAGCATCCACAAGATCTATGCCTCCTTATTCTCTTATTCTCCCTCTTACCCATCAATAAATAGGCCTACTCTATTCATGGCAGGAGGCCAAAGTGGCTCAATGCATAAAAAATAGGAAATAATAGCTAAATGGACTATAAGGCATAATAAACTTACTCTTTCTTCATAATAGAGTTTTGGAATTTATTTTTTATCTATTTTTAACTGATACATAAAAACAATAAAAATCGCGTGCATTAATGGGGTCCCAAGTAATGTTTTAACACATGCATACTAACTGGTTTCTTCGGTGGCCCTAAGTTACTTTGCTTATGGGCTGGAATTCTTATTCAGAGCAGAGGGACCTAGAACATCTTCAGTCCTCCAGATGGTGTTGGTTGGGTGTCAGCATATGGGGAAAGATGTGGGTGGGAAGAACTGATGTCAGGAGGGCTGCATTGGAACATTGGATTCAAATCAAAGTGAAAGTCTTGGGACTTCTTTTGGTGAAGAAAAATCCTTTGAGCCAAAGATGTAAAACTCTGGCTATCTCCCCACAAAGATGATGAAGAGGCCTAACTTCCTGCGATGATTAAAATCCCACTGAATGCAGTCTTGAGAGGTATTTTATGGGGCCAGTAGAAGGGAAGTCAGGAGCTCTTGCCACCAGCATTTTTCAGTGGTTTTTTCCCTTCCCCCTGGAAAGGCAGCTTGGTGGAGAGCACTTACACTGCTTGCCTGGGTGGCCTGGGATAATTCACTTCGTGTTGTTGAATCTAGACTTCCTAATCTGCAAAAGGCAATAAATAGAAATACTGTACTTACACAACTAAGGGAAATGATGTTATATAAATCTACAGAGGTGTGACTGGCCCATAGCAGACAATTGATACTGAAACTATTTGGAAGTCTTTTCTGAACTCAACACATGACTTCATAACACTAAACATGTTGGTAATGAATGAGTGAAATTAACTTGTTCCTAATGCATTTAAAACATCAAAACTAATATTTTGATCAGTTGTACCAGATCACAGAAAAGTTGAGGACCTCTGATTTAATTTCAATCTTCACTTCATGGAATACAGATCCTGAATAAGAGTCATTTGTGCCAGAATTCCTATTCTGGCCCCTAACTAGCCATATAACTGGGAAAGGAATTAAATATTTAATCTCAGTATCCAGTCAGTCAAACGAAACTACTACTACCTGCCTACACAGTTACTGTGAAGATTTAAGACATCTCATATGCAGCCTGACTCTGTTGTGATCCATATATTGTTACTACCCACTCTTCGAGCTTAAACAGCTTAACATGTCATTTTATGAGTAACTGTCCTTAGAAGAATACCAGATAGGAGGATCTCATCTGATGATGGGGGAGGTCTCCAAATTGGCCGTGCATTCACAAGTAACACGTAAGATCACCGCTGCAGTACCCTGTGGCTGTCAGCTTGTTATGCCAAGGGGAAAATTCTTTCATGCTGTTTGTTTATTTGTTTGTTTGTTTATACATCACTAGATATTGAACCCAAGGCCTTTGTACTGACGTATATTCTCAAGCCTTTCATTTCTGAAACATGGTCATGCTAAGTAGCTCATAATGGGCTTGAACTTGCAATCCTCCTGCCTTACCTTCCTAGGGTGCTGGGATTGCAGGTGTGTCCCACTGTGCCTGGCTTCATGTGGAAAAGATTATTACATTGGATAAGAAGTTGGATTACATGGGTCTCAAGTATGCTTTTTCAACTCTGAGACTTTATATGATTTGATTTAGCTTCCAAGTGGGAAATAACCTTTATAATTGCTAGCGATATGGCCTTAAGTTACTTAACCCCTCTGTTCTTCAATTTCTTATTTTTTAGAATGAGGCTAATTATAATTCCTATCACCAAGGCTTGTTGTGATTGTCAAATAGAAATAGGATGTAACATGTTTAAGTATAGTGTGGTTAGACATTAGTGGTGCTCACTGATACCCAGTTCTCTTCTCATTTGGGACATAATAAGGTGCTATTTCCTGGCTACCTGTTCATTGGATGAGATCATGTGACAAATCTGACTGATGAGTTGTGAGCCAAAATGAGGTCTATAATTTCTGGGCCGGAGCATTTAAAGTGCTGATGTGCAACATTTGGCATAGTGGTCCATCAGCCTGGGCTCCTGAGATTCCCAGCCAACATATGATGGAATGTGGTATGGGGAAGAAATAACTTTTGGTGTGTTGAGATACTTAGATCTTGGAGCTGTATTTTCCCAGTTCAGTAACTGTATGTATTATACACAAGTTATAGATTGATTTTTCATATGTTTAAAATAATACTCTAGAAATTATACATTATTGTTATTATCTTCATATTTAGATAAGAAACTAAGGTCCAAAACATTAAGTAATTTGCTCAAGGTCTCCCAGTTTATGAGCAGAAGAGTGAAGATTTAGACTCACATGATATGACTTCAGTTTGTGCTCTTAACTAAGGTTTTGCTGATTTCATAGACCAAGCCTACAATTTTCTGGTCTTATCAGTCAGTGTTATTTCTGCCTTTCCTTCCCCTTGAACTGCATCCCCTTCAGTTTCATTTGGAGATGATTTCCTCTGTTGGCCATTACTCTTCAGAGTGGTGGTAAGGTTGGGAAACCAGCAGAGTGGTTTGCTGTGATATCTAATGCCTAGATTGTCACAGGAAATCTCTCATTTTCTTTGCTTGGTATGAACTCTTTTTTGATTTCCTATCTATTATTTAAACCAAAATCTTTGGTATGGCTTAAGAATAAAAGAGACATATTTATTCTTACTTTTGCGTGAGGGCATCAAGATGATTGCCTTGAGTCAGACTTCCCAGAGGCAGAGCTTGAGATGGGAGCTCTTGCCTGTGTGATTTACTGAGAGAGCACTCTTAGGAGAAAGCTCTAAGGGAGTGAGGGGGCAGGATAGGGCAACAGAAGAAGCTAAGAAAAGGTGTGGCATAGCCAAAGTTTGGAGCCATGCTGATCCCATGATGGAGATTAGAGCATGGTCTTACTACAAAGACGTTGTCCTACATGAGGGAGGGAGGTTGAGCTTTTATAGGCCCTTGTCAGAAGTTCATTGGCTTTGGGTATAACTTCCTAGGTATCTTTCAAAGAAGAGGTCCCTATTGGCTAAAGGCAGCCCTCCAGAGAAACACACAGGTATGAGACAATGCCAGGCAACACCTGCAGTCATTGGGGGATGAGTACATCTTCCCAATAAAGGAGATCTTCTGGCGGCGCCAATAAGAGTACAGTGTGTGAGGTCAGTGTCTCATCCTTTTTGGAGTTGTGTTTGTTATCAGGAAATGAACAGGTGAAGCTATAATGCGATAGTGAAGTGTGCAGGTAGCACAGTGGTAGACTGTGACCTCAGCAAGACCTCTACACTTGCTTTTTTGTTGACATCTAAGTGTTGTGTATATGATTGTGTGAGGTAGGTGGACTCTGTTCACATTGTCCTGACCTGTGGATGTGGAACTGGTAAATTTTGCCTGGTCACCTAGAAAGTTATTTCTACTTTCTATCTTTTTACATGGGTAAGGTACTGCCAAGAATGTTTTAGCAATTTGGGCTGTTTTCCTTCCAAGCAAAGTAGCCTGCTTCCACCTTGTAGACCTAGAACAGTGGTGGCGAACCTATGACATACATGCTGCAGCCAGCTATTTGTTACCATTGCAAGCTCTAAAAGGTTTGCCATCTCTGGCCTAGAATCAGCATTTAAGTCAATAATTTTAATACTAACAGCAATACTACTACAATTTATTAGAAGTCTGTTACTTTTCAGGAGCTTTAACTTGTTTTACTTGATCTAATTCTTCCCACGACTCTGCAAGATAGAAATCACAGGAACCATTCTATGATCAGAACAATAGTTAGGAACAATCAGCAATCCATCCAAAGTATTGTGCTAAAATAGCTTGTATAACAGTAGTAAAGAAAACAAATCACAGCATCAAAGAAGAGGTGATCAAGGTAACATGATTTTTTAAAAAAAAACTCCATATAATCACTGATGGATAGAAAATAGCATACTTTACAATAGTGAAATCTCCCTCTTTTGTTTAGTATCCAATCTTGCCACATTGAATATAAGGGAGAAAAGTAGAGCAAGGCTTGTATGCTGCAGACAAGATTTGGTTCCAATGCTGGCTTACTCTAAAGTTGAGATCTCTTACATTGCTGTGCTGTTTTAATAAATGTGTGATTTTTAAATGTCTACTCTCTTAGTTCTGCACTATGAATCCTAGGATTAAAGAGAGTCAAAAACCTTGTAGACAGATATACTTTAGTGTTGGGTCTACCACTTGGGGCAAGTTATTTAACCTCTCTAAACTTCATTTTATTGTTTGTCAAATGGGCATATTAATACTTAGTTTGCACAACTGTACCATGGGATAAATACTCAGCATGCGAGAACATTTAGTATATGTGAGTTATTTTAACATGATATCCATGAGGAGACTTCAACATAGTTGAGAGAAAGAATAGTGTTTTACTTCTCTATTGTTTCATAACAACCACAAAATTTGGTGGGTGAAAAAAAATAGTGACTTACTGTTTCCCATGATTCTGTGACTTGATTGGGTGAATCATTCAGTTATGTTTCACATAAGGTTACCCTAATCATGAGGATGTATTCAGCCAGAAGCATAGGTGAGCTTAGGGTATCCAAGAAGGTTGTGATCCTTCATGAGGTCCTTCCTTACCTAGTGGGTTAGCCTAAGCTTTTTACATGGTTACTAGATTCAAAGACTCCCAAAGTGGAATCATACCTGTTGGTGTGGATTGAATGTTTGTATCCTCCCCAAATTTATATATTGAAGCTCACTGTGATAATCTTTGGAGACAGCGCCTTTGGGAAATCCTTAGGGTTAGATGAGGTCTTGAGAATGGAGCATTCATAGTAAGAGTATTGCCCTTATGAAGAAATGAGATTGCTCTCTTTCTGTGTGCATACACCAAGGAAGGCCACATGAAGACAAAACCTTAGCAGATTCTAAGAATCCAACTACCCAACTGTGGTGGCACCTAAGTCTTGGACTTCTATCTTCCAGAACAATGAGAAATACATATTTGTTGGTTGAGTCACCCTGTTTATAGTATACATCAAGTTAGCTCAAACTAAGATACTTGACTTCTTAAGGAATAGACACAAATTTGGTGTCCTGTCACATCTATAAGTGAAACAAATTACATGGCCAAGTTAAATTTCAGGGAAGGAGAATTTGACTCCAAATCTGATTGACAGAGTGGCATATATGTACTGGAAGGGGTAGATTTTTTGTCAACCATATTTAGAGACTATTCCTTTTGGATGTGTTCACTCCAGACTATTAATAAATAAGTTGATCTTTTGAGGCAGCAGCAGGAAATACCTACAAAGTTTAATCCTTTCTGTTCTGATAGTGTTGCTGTTGAACTGTAGTCATTTACTGTGGTTGCCAATAACATACAGAGAGGACAAGTGCTTTTAGAGACAACTTCACAGAAAACCTGGAGCAACATTTGGGTCCTGAATGAAGAAAGGGAGATTACTACAGAAGGAAAAGGAGAGGGTGTATCAAAATGTTATGGCTTCTCTCTAGATATCCTCTCAAAGTTTGATGCATTCATATGTGGGGTTTTGGGGAAAGACTGGATCATGAGTCTGTGATGCTGGGTTAGGACATGTGAATATGAATTGAGGGTTTGTGGTAACTAAATAGTAGTCTGTTGATTGGTTTAGCATAGCTCTGGGTATGGATAATGGGAAGACCTTGAGTGCGGGTGGAACCAATCAATAGGTTTATAGCCTGAATTAGATAAAAAGGAAAGTGAGGCTTGATGCTGTGACTTCATCGCTTCCTCTCTGCCCCACCATGGATTGTTCTCCTCTGCTATGCCCCTCTGCCATGCTGCCCTACCTTGCATCCAGATTATGGACTGAAACCTCCACAAACTTGAGCTAAAATAAACCTTTCCTCCTTTAACTTTGGGGGTCAGGTATTTTATTTTAGCAATGAGTGAAAGTAAGTAAGACACCAGAATTTTAATTTTTTTTTTAGCCTACATGAACTAGAACAAACTCAGTGTGAGTTGGGTTGGGAGAGTGGGGGCCCAGATTTTAACTGTCAAATTGATCTGGAGTTGTCAGCTGGACTAATATAACCCTCAAAGGAGGGTGATTTATCTTGTGTATTGTAATCAAATAGTTGTCTAAGTCACTCCTCAAGAGCTTTGGTAAATCACTTTTAGTACATATTGAAAGTGACAATATTGTATTTTATTGCTGAATTGCCATCTTATAGTAATAACTAATGTATGTCATCGGCTTTTGCTCCAGTGCTGAATTGCACTCAGTGGGAGGCACACGGATCCAGAAGGGAGCTATTATTTCCATTTTCTTGTCCACAGCTAGGACAGAGAGGACAATAAGGCAACTGTAACTATGCAACCCTTGCTGATTAGCCAATTCTGAGACACCTGTATTTTTATGAGATGTGAAAAACATTTCTCCACTGGAGTTTGGGTCAAAGTGAACTAGGACAGGCTTAGCACTTCTATTAGGTGAATGATAAGTGTTTTGATGACAAAAGCCATGGACTTCCTTTTAACAAAGAAATAAGGACTGGTGAAGAAACAGTCTCAAATTATCTCGTACCTGGGTTACTACTTGTAACTGGTGTTACCACAACTGGTCTCAATGTAATATCATCCAGAAGCCCTGATAGTGATTTTGAGATGTAAAGACAGTCATGCCAGTTCCTGGCTTGTTACCATCATGACTTTTCAATGGTTTTGGGATATTGTCCCCACTCCTTAGCTTGGTCTACATCCCACATTGTTGTTTGGCTCCATCCCTCTGTTTTAAATGCGTTCTCCCAGTTTCAGCACCTAAATTCCTTTGCCTAAATTACCCCTCCTGCAGCTGGAAGACACATCAAAAACGTGTCCTCCTATGAGCATATGAAGATACTGTCTCGGTCCCCTCATTGTTTCACTTGTCACATTACACTCCTTATTTGTGTCTGGCTATCACACTAGACAAACTGTGAATTTCTTGAAAGTAAGCACTGGATTTAATAACAGTGGTATCCTAAACAACCAGCACAATAACTGCTTGGCTCAGAGGAAGTGCTCAATAAATGTTTGTGAAATTAATTAACTTGTGAAAAAACCTCTTTCAGTTATCACAGAAAAGTGCGAGCAGTAGAGACTTAAAAGTTTCACCTTGAATCTGAATTTCTTTTTAGTTAAAGAGTTTTCTATTTTGCCATTACTCATTTGGGTTAGACTTGGTGTGAGGATTCACCAGAAAGGGGAAATTTGGATGACTCGAACAAAACCCTAGGCAAAGGCACAGTGACATAGTTATGTGATAGGCTTGGGGATATTTTTGTATTTAACATTAATCAGGAAATGCAGCACATCTTCACACCTACTGTATGTCTGGAGGCTTTTGTGTGTTAGTAACAAGACTAGGTGAATATTTCATTTGAATAGTGGATTTGGGGCCTCCGTACATCACTGGGGGTCCCAAAGCATTTTAACACCAATGTCCATCCCTTTTCTGGGTATAGGACTAAAGAGAGCTTCCAGGTTTTTCAAAGGCCAAGGATACGTGGTAGTGAAGAGTGTGGTGAATTCTGCATCCCTACTGGGAACTGTGGCCTTGGAAAATGGTAGTGGTTAAGACCAGTAATAGTGTTAATGAAGAAACAATTCTTCATACCGAGTGGCTGGGAACTTGTTTCATTCCACTATGACTAAGGTCAGAACATTTTGTCATGACATTGATCTACAATAGAGACTTTATATTGGTGATCATGACAAACTGACTGTCTGTAAACTTTTAGTAGCACTGGTAATGAAGACTTTCCATGAGCATGTGTGTGTACATATATATTGTACATATATCTATACACACATGTAAAGTTCTGACTACGAATTGCACCAACATATTTTCTTGAGGAAAAGGCAGGGTACCTGTGGTATACAGAGCCCTGGATTTAGGCTTTTGTGCAAAGATGAAGAAGAGATGAAACGGGGCCATTTGCCAAATGTTAAACTAGAATTCTAAGCAGATAGATGAGGAGAATGGAAAATATTTTGATAGAGTTGGCTGATTGTGAAAGCTTTTTTTAAGGTATTAAAATGTACAAAATATTTTAATAATCACAAAACTTCAATGAATCGGTAAAATTCTCATAATTTTTATATAAGAATATTAACAGAGCAAAGTTTCAGTTTGCAGCTAGGGCCTCATGCTTTTATATATATGAATGTCAAATATTGGAAATACAATTATAAATAATAAAGTTAAGAGGATACTATTGAGAGGGATGCAATAAAATTGATCTATCTTTTTCATCATGTTGCTTATCTGGGTTGCCATGAAAGTAATGTGAATATTTTCCACCTCCAGGAAAAATACTTCCTCTGCTCACCTTGTGGGGCTGTCATTTGTTGCACTCAGGGACAAACGTGTTGCTGCAGGGTGAGGATGGGAGAATATGTAGGCAAAGCAGGAGCTGGGAACTTGATTAAGAAGGGGTGAGCTCGCCTAAAAATTATGAATTTCAAGATCACACGTATAGTCCACTTCAATTTAAGAAATGCCCTATAGATCTGGGCAATGGTAATTGGAAGACCCTAGACTAGATAGAAGGGTCTCAGCAGCTTAAACTAAGGAGCCCAAGGCCAAGGTCTCAGGTTTCATGCAAGTGGCTGTGACTTTGTTCCATGTCTGTAAACAGAGCCTCCAGGCCTTGGCTCAGGGTCTTTCAAATGGATTCTGGAAAATGGTTTCAGATGGAAGCATTTTCCTGGGAAAAGGAACATCTTCTTTCTAGGAAAAGTCACATTATTGGTGACTTACCATGACAGGTGGAAAATATGTTGCATGAATGGATAATACAGTGGGGGACCCATTGCTTCCACCTTTAGACAGTTTCTTTAGGAAATGTGAGCATAGTTTAAAAGCTAGAAAGAAAGAGGTCTATAGTTAAAATATGTTGCCTAGTATTTGTGATGTTAGAAATAGTTTCAGTCATTAAACTTATACTTCTGAGAGTATTTTAAAACATGGATATAGGTACATAAATATAGAATGGATTTATAGATAGATTATTTAAGATGCAAAAATGTGTAATATCTTTCCATAAGTTACTATCTTGATTTATGAAGGTATGTATGCCCCTCCCCCCATTCTCCTATCCCTGGAAAATATTTTCTAAAGAAACTTACAAACATCTTTCAGTAGTCATCCTGGGTGCTGGGTGATTTAAATTTTCTAATTTGAATGTTTTTAACTACCTTTTCTTTCCCACTCTACAAACACATATTGTCTTTGCAACCATAATACAACAACAATAACAGTAGCACCAGCAAACACCAGACATTTATATTTAGCTTGGCATTCCTTTGCAGTATTGGAATGGGGGCAGGAAAGGCAGGTTTGGCACTTGGTGTTGCATTTATTGGCTGACTTTAGCTTCTGAATCTAGGGTCAACAAGAGACCCTGTCTTCTTCCAGTTCCCTGGAACATCAGAGCAGTGCTGCATGCTGTACAAAGCAAGAATCTATAACCAGGCCTTTGCTTGACTGGTACTTCTACCTCCTTTCCTCTGTCACTTCTTTTCATCCTTCAGGGCTGGGCTCAAATGGTGTTTCTCTGAGCAACCTTCCCCTGGATCCCCACATGTGATCAGGGTTTTCTTTAAAACTTTAAAACTCTTTTCGTTATTAAGATTTTATATTCTTGAGGTAGTATAGGAATGTATGGATCCTCTGAAGTGTGTCTATTTGGTCACTTTCGATATCCTTTGTTCCTGGCATATTATGGCCTCTTGAAAATGTTCGATAAATGAATGAATGAGCTATTTAATGCAAAGGTTCTGCATCAGCTGATAGTAAGAGAGGCGATCTAGTGTTTTGAGGTAGATCTTGTTAATCAAGAGGAAGTGTCCTAGCATTGTCACTGTGTCTTTTTTTCTTCTGGGAAAGTATATGATTCAACACACCAGAGACATAAGATTTTGTATTCTAGTGTGGGTTAATCAATCAAGAAAACAATTCATACCTCTTTATCCAATGTAGTCCATGTACCCAGCACAGTGCCAGAGGCATCAGGACTTTGGTGGAAAAGTTTTGCCTCTTCAGTTCCTGCAATGAGGTTTATAAGGGCAAAGTATGGGGGTGTGAACACTGATCAAGGATACCAGTGACTGGAAAAGAGTTGTGAAAGTCCACAGACATTTGAGCCCTAGAATTATCACTGTGGGATCCAATATTCTGGAACTTAGTGGAGGACATCAATAGGAAAATGCCCCAGATAACTATTGCAAAGGCGTCATCTTAAAAGCAAAATCACAAGACATCTCCTGAAATTCCAGAACATGAAGTAAAAAAGCAAACTGTTCCAAAGCAGGACAATGGAAACATTTGTGTCTCAAAATGGTGTTGGTTTTGTAGTTTTCTGTGCTTTGGAGGTGGGAACAGGGAAGCTTTGGTGTAGCTTAATGAGTATACTCCCTCTTAAAATATGAGGTGTTTTCTGAAAACGCAAAAGGAGAATTCCTCCTCAATCACATTTATATGCAAACAGAGGACCAGGAGCAAAGGAAGATATAGGCTGCCAGGGAAAAGAATATATGGGCTGCTGATTCCTTTAGACACCGAAACCTAATGCTTGCTTTCAGCCTCTAGCCTAATTTGTTTTCCTTATCCTGGAATCTATGACTGAAGTTCACATTTAAAGAGGAAATTATCAGCCCATGCTCATAGCCCTCTAGGAGCTCACTATAGCTTCCCCTTCCCATTATTTGAAAGCTTCTGTTGGAGTTGTCTTTGCAAAGACAGAGCCTCATCAATGTAGATTTTGTAGTAATCTGGTCCTCTAATGGGCTTGAGTTGCCCACATCATGGAAGTAAGGGTCAGTGAGAAAAAGAGAAGTTTGTTAATTGAGAGCAAAGGCCAACAAACTGATTTGAAGCATAGTAGAGCTAATCACCGCTACGTTTATAGGTTTGTCAAGACCTCTTACTTGCTCCTTACCTCTACAGAGGCAGCATCATTTTCAGGCTAGAAAGTATAAATCTGCATTTATTTTTAAATGTCTTTTCATGCCCACTTCATTAGAGCAGTCCAGTTAGGACCTGTTAGAAAGGGTTTGCTGCATTATTATGGAGGAATCTGGGATATTAACAGTGAGAGGAAAGATCTATTTTTTCCCTGAGGGCATAAGTACATGAACACGTTTCTGTAAAAACTTCAGGTTTGGGGAGTCAGGGCATTTTATGTAAATTCCAGGAATGACAATTAACCATCTACCTAGAATTCTGTATCCTTTAGGGGTTCTGGACTGAACTCAGGAAGCCACTTTGAGCCAAAGTGTGAGATTTTCCTTGGGGGTGGCGCCCTAGACAGGAGGTCCCCATTCTCCTTGAGATGGAGTTCTTATCTTCTTCCACATTTCATCTTCTACCCTTTTGTTCCCATCTGGTTGTCTCACTGCCCTGTTGTTGCTATATGTGGCTCACAGGGTACATCTTCAGAAAAGTCCCTCGTGTTCACTTTTTCTTGGTAGTCATCATGTCTTTGTGTTCTGAATTTGAGTTCAAAGACTACCCTCGGTTCCTGAGCCTTTTTCCTTTGCATCTCCAGTGTAAACCTCTCTAGCAGTGGGGGCTACACTCTGGCCTTCACTCTGTTGACCCCCAGAAGAGATTAGGAAGTGCTTGTGTAGACTGTAGGAATAAAGCCAAATATCTATGTTCCTGTCATCCTCCCACTATGGGTTTTGATCATTTCTTTCAGTAACCAGTTTAGTTTAATTATTTATGGAGGAACATTCATAGTGCTGGAGGAAATGTCCTGTAAAGCATTTATCAAAGAATCCGTCTTTGTAATTGGAGACATCCCTAGAGCAGAGCAAAGTATTGGGCTGGTGATTCAGGTATTACCTTTGGGGAGCAGCAGGATGAGACATCCAGAAGTGGTAGGGTCTGAGTCACTGTGTCTGACTCATTAGATGAGCCTAGCATCTGCAAGAAGTACAATGTGTGTGAACCAGTCCTGTCCTCCCAACCACACAATGAGGTGGCCATTACCATTTTCTTCATTTTACAGTGGGGAAACTGAGACATGGAGAAATAAAATGCCTGGCTTAAGTTTCTAACATCGAGAGTGGAATGGAATCTAGATTTGGAAAGAGGCGGTCTGATGCCATTGCCATGTTCATAATGGTCTGGGATTCTATTACAGAGAAGCGGGTTTCTGGCTTGTCTGATCCTGTCATTTTCTGGAGCTGGAGCTATGGGTTGGGCTGAACTACAGACTCAGAAGTTCACAAGGAGACTTATCATGATGTTTTGGAGGGACCTAGAAGATATCTTTGGCAAACAGACCAATCTCCAATTTGCCCAGGATGACCCAGCCTGCTTGTCACTTTCGAGATCCTGGACTTGGCTAATGTACTTAAATTTTGAAAATTTCAGCTTTTTTCATTTGTAGGATCATAGTAGCCTGTATCTTATATTATGTGTGAGGATAAAAGAGAAGAGGGAGTTTGGAAGGCCCTTCCATCCCTTATGATATGGCTCAGGAATTCCAGTTACCTTGAGGTAGTTTCCCAAACTTCATTGTACAGAAAGAATGAGGGAGAAGTGTTGCACATGCAACCTCCCAGGGACTACCCCAGGTGGTCCAAATTGGACCAGGTGATAGACACCGCACTGCAGAAACACTGGCTGGGAGGCCAAGGCAGCCCCCCTGGCGTTGCTTCACTGATTAGACTTCCTTACTCCTTTTGCCTCTTCTCATCTCCAGCGATAAGTGCTAGAAATGTTCCCAGCAGTCTACTAAAGACTTTGTTAGGTCAATGAGTAATGACTTTGTTATTTTAGAAGCAGCCCTCAGGAGAGCATATTTTCTTCTCCTCCCTTATTTCCCCTCTTGACCCTTAGTGCTCCCGCCCCCCGCCACCACCCAGTTCCCAGCTTCTATTTGCAATATAGTCTGTGGCATTTTTGAACTTCAGGGCTCCTGTCTGGCTGGTTATTCACTTAGCTGAGGAACTGTAGTACCCAATTAATAGGAAATTAGTAGTGAATGTAATTCTTGGCCTATAGTCAAAGCCCAAGAATTTAAAAATATGCACTGCATGAGTGGCCTGGGCACCTGATTCCTTGCAGCTCCCAAAGTGGTACTTCCTGTGCTGTTTCAGGAAGTGAAGTGTACATTGTGTAGGTCATAGGCAGCAAGGAGCGGATGTTGACCCCCCCCCCCCACCCACAGGGCCAACAGGACCATCCCGGGGAACACAAGGACCTCTCTGATTCACCTTATTTCCTTAATAGCTTATTTACTTTCTTCAAGTTATGTCTTTTCGAAGGCCAGATCAGGGAGGAAGCAGAAAGGCAATGGGGACAGAGGTTGGAGAGCACTTGGGGGCTGAGTACACCACACAGGGTGTCCCAAGCCCTGGTTCCATCCAAAGATTCTCAGCACTGCTGTTATTTTAGACACTTCCATTGCTTCTTCTAGAACTGTGAGTCATGCTTCATTAGTCTCTTCATAGTAGGACTTGTGCTTGAAGGCCAGGCCCTTCAGATTACAGACACAAGGAAGGAAGATATGGGTTCCTTCTGTTCTTCTAAGTTCATAGTTGGAGCCACTGTAACAAAAGACAGATTAACAAGAGAAAAGCTGATCAATTTATATAATATAAGGTTTACGTGACGCAGGAGACATAATAAGGCAATGAAGACCTGAAGGTTTTTATGGTAAGTTTGCTGAAGTGTGGATATAGATTATAAGGGAGGTGTAGAAACTAGCAGCACATAGAGAGGCCTGCTTGTTCTAATTTCTCAATATCACTTTACAGATAAGAATGCTTCTTTCTCCTGGGCACGGGGAAGGTGCCTCTCAGATGGGGGCCTTATAACCTGCGCCAAGGGAAGTCAGAAAAATCTAAATTTTCTCAAATTCCTTCAGAATAAAATTTTCAAAATGCTAGGGTGCCCTATTTAGGGGTAGCAGGTCCCACTGAAGACCATGGGAATGGAGACCCAACAAGATGAAAGATGTCGCTGAACATCTGAGAGGCAGAACTGGGAACTGAAACAAAATTTTCCAGCTCCCAAGTTTGATTTTCTTCGTGGGACCGCACAACTGCCTGACTGCTTCAGAAAGAAAGTTAGTCTGGAAGGAGAAGGGTGGGATTGGGTCTAGGGCAAGGTAAGGGTACCTCTAGGGGTTTCTCAGGAGGCAGAAGCACTCCTCCCCCTGCCCAGGGAAGGGGAAACAATGCTCAGGGACCTAGAATGAAGTTGTTTTCTTTAGATTCACTTGATTTAAATTGTCTCACTTTTCTTTTTCTCAACTTCCCCAGCAGGGAAATAGAAATTGAGCAACCTGTCTTTTCCCTTGTGAGAGTTAAAAATCTGCTGATAAAAGGACCTGTTCAAAATCAAAGTGTATTTGTTAGGAGCCAAACCAGGGAGGGTGGGAGGAGGGAGATGCCGGCCTCCTTGGAAAAGCAGGGCCACTGGGAAAAAAAGCTGGTCTGACTGCATTAGGGAGCAGAAAGCCCAGAGTAAGTGAAATATTTTGCCAGCTTTATTGAAAAGATCGATCGAAGCTTCTTTAACACAGGCTTCTACCTGAGAACTGATATAATGAATCCAGCATTTATGTATCTCTGGAAGGAGGCTTTCAAAAGAGGGAAAAAATATAGAAGAAATTGCCTTTTTATATTTGGGTAGGTCCCAGAAGGGATTGGTCTGAGGGAAGGAAATAACTCATTGATGATGTCACAGAGCAGAAGGTAGACAGGAGGCTGCTTGTTGCTTTGGACTAGGGGAGATAGAAACACCCTAGAAGGGTGAACCTTGCTCAGGGAGGGGAATTATAAATATAAGCATTACAGGCCCTGAAACAAAGATGAGATATCCTCCTTCATCTCTACCCACTAGCCAGGAGCATTTTCCAGCCCTCCATTAGGAAAGGGTGCATCCCTCATGATTTTGTGTCTCCTGCAGGATGTTACCAATTCTTTAGCATCCCAGGCAGTACTTTCTCATAAAACAACTTTGGAATCAGAAAGAACTGAGTTTACGTATCAAGTCTTCCAGCAAAGAGTTTGAACATTACTATTTGTTAACCTCAGTTTCTGATTGCGTTAGAAATCATGAGGTGGCATCTATTTTACTGGGTTTTGCAAAGGATTAAGTAAGCCAGTAGTCAAAATAACTAACACAGCATATGGTACAGAATTGAGACAAGAATAATAATTGCTATTATTGTTATATAAATAACATTCAGTTCATGGTAGTCACTCAGTAATTGGTGTCTTTTCTTGTGAAGGGTCACATCAGCAATGGTAATGATAGGAAAAAATAGCAGTTGTCTTCCTCTCTCTCTTCCTCCTCCTAGCCCAACCCTAAGCAAAAACCTAGGCCAAAGCCATTCCCATGTCTATCCCCAAATCTATACCAAATGGTAACTTCCACACTATTTCCAAACATATGCTGATTCCATTAGCATTCTCCAGAGAAACAAGACTAATAGAATGGATATATGTAAAGATAATTAATGAATAATGTATAATTTATATATAATTATATATGTATATATTATGTATGCATTATATATACATTGTGTACATTTAATTTAGAATGTATACATATAAACACAGAGGGGGAGAGAGAGAGAGAGAGAATAAGGAATTGGCTCATATGATTATGGAGGCTGGAAGGCTCTAAGATATTTGGGGTGAGCTGGTAAGTTGGAGACCCAAGGGAGCTGATGTTGTAGCTTCCATTTCAAGGCTGACTGGTTTGAGATCCAGGAAAAACCAATGTTTCATTTGAAAGCCATGATACAGGAGAGATTCTTTTACTTGGGAAAGTGTCAACTGTTTTATCCCTTCATCTGATTGGATGAGGGTCCTTTGCAACAGGCCAACCAATCTGCTTTACTTAGTCTACCAATTTAGATGTTAATCTCGTCCAAAATCACCCTCACAGGGTATTTTTCCACAGGTGGAGAAAAATATTTGGCCAAGTATTTGGGTATCTTGTGGTCCAGTCAAGTTGGCACCTAAAATTAACCATCACACCATTCTCATCCAAGATCCTGTCATCAACCCTCTCCCCAGCTCTAAACCCAGTCCCGCTCTAATAATTATTATTAAATGCCCACTATGTGCTAGAGACTGTTAGTTGTTCAGCTTTCTTAAAGTGGGGACTCAAATCGCACTGTAGCCAACAATATTTATTAATTAGTGTGATGAATTCACAGCATAAAGAAAGTCAAGTTGATAATATATCTCTGGACTATAAATTTGGAATGGAGAAGATGATTAGAAAAGATTTCACTCAGATAGTAGCCAGTATGATCAGAACTTGCTTTTGGCATGGAGAGCTTTTCAGTCACAGAGACTTGCATTTACTCTGACTCCTCCTCTGGTTTTTTTGTGCAAGCCCTATTTTAACAAGTCTGTGTAAAGCAGGGATGGCCAGAAATGAGGACACAAAATTCCAGACATGTCATATGTCAGAGAACATAGGTTTGTACACTGTTGTGAGCTGAAAACATGCTGTTAATATTTACTCATATAGATCACTTATGGATCACTGTTCTTAACATTTTCACTCAATGATTTTATTCATACATATCAGATTTTTCTCAGTTTTATTATAAGTGATGAAAAAAGGAAGTTTTGTGATTTTTAGAAAGATTGCTATAGAATCAAGAAGTGTTAGAACTGAAAGGGGGTGATATCTTACTCAGTGGTTCTCAACTTTAGACTCACTCATGCATGTACCTCATCTTACTCCAACTGATCCATCTCTGGGGTGGGTGACAAGGACTGGGTATTGGTATTTATAGAACTATCCTTCTAGCACAGCCATTGCTAAGTGGTTCTGCCCGTCTAACCCCAACTTTTCATTTTAGGAATGATAAAAGGGAAATACTAAGAGACCGTGTGACTTTCAGATAATCAGACAATTAGGGGGCAAAGCCAGCACCCAAAGTCTCACGATCTTAGAGCTCTGTGTTCTTGTCCATACACCACACCCCTTCTCATCTTGTTTCCTTAGATTTATAGCCCCAAACAGTGGCACCACCTAGGACCGAACAATCACAGTGCCCTAAAGATGGATGGTTCTCCATCTCAGACACTGTGCAGCCTGCTTCAGTGGCTCCATACTTCTGCCCTGGATTGCTCTTGTTCAGAGACGTAAGAAAACTGTGTTGGAAACAGTTCTCCACTAACCCATTTGGAACCGTAAAGAAATAAATCCTGATCCACCAACCTTGACCAGACAGCTGAAGGTTGTGCTCATTTAGTACTGACCTTGTCAAGATGGATTGCAATTTCAGGGAGTCAATTTTGTTTTGTTTGTTTTGTTTCTTTCCTTCTGGGCACTTAGAGTTCATATTCATCTAGGAGCATTCTGGGAATTGTAGGCCCAATGCTATTAGTATCTGCTTTATCCCCTTGCCTTTCTGTTCTACTCATTTCTTTTCTAATTCTCAAAAGATTTTTTTTTTTTTTTTTAGATTTTTAGTGAACTTATACTGAATGAATTGTTATTTTAAAAATGGTAACTGAAATTCACCCTACATCCTGGTTGGGTCTATTTGGAAAATATCAAACCTCTGAAACAGGTTATCAAGGTAGCTTATGTATTTACCCTGTGCATCTCTGGGATGCCAAGAAGATTTTGCATTCATTTACTCATTCACACAAGTGTTTCTAGATTCCTCCTAGTTCCAGGGAATTTGATTGGCACTAAGAGAAAATTAAGGCCAATTAAACTAAACACTTGACCTCAATAAGCTTAAATCGCAAAGGAAGGCCAGGGCAGGGGAGTATTCTTGAATGTACATATAAAGCACAATGTGATACTCCCAAGAGGAAAAGTTGGAGTCCAGGGATAAGTTGAAGGTTCTTCTAGTAGAAGATGTGGGAAAGGTCTATTGATGATTTGGTAATGGAAAACTGATGAGATTAATATAGAAATAAATGTAAATCATGTATGTAAGGGAACCATACAAGCAAAGACAAAGGGAAGGGAAGAGTGTGTGTTAGGTCTTCCTGTGACAGGACAGAGGAAGCTCAGGAAATCTTCGGGATTGGACTTCACGGACTCTTAAGAGTTGACATAGGTTCTAATGACTGGTCCATTTCCTCAGTTTTACAGATTATAAAATAATGATCATATCAATAGCAACATTTGAATTTACCTCCAATTGCATCTCTCAATCAGCAGTTACTGAGCTACTTGCTTCACGTGGTTTCTCTCACAATATTTCTTGAAATGTTACCGTTATCCCCAGTTTACAGAGGGAGAAACTGAGGCTCACACATCAGCAAATTAGTAAGAGCAGGCCTGGGATTTGAAGTGAAGGCTATAGATTTTCTACCACCAGGATTGTAACCTGAGTGCCCAGAGAGTAGAGGCACCACTGTGGAGGAGGGAAAGGTGAGGCATTCATTTTGAACATGTTGAATTTGAGGCGCCCAAGAGACCTCTGGAGGAAAGGTGAATTTGGCGCTTGGGAAGATAAAACTTGAGAGCAGTGAATTTGTTTCTGAAAGTTAGATCCTGAGGTTGGCATATTCAGAACACCCGTCACGTTGACTGGCCCTGCAGAATTTCCAGATGGGAATTCTAGCAGCTCACCCGCCAAGGCTGCTCCTTAGCATGTGTGCGGTTTGCCAGACCTGTCTCCCAAAGCCGCACTCAGGGTTGGATTTTTTTTTCTTCTTGACACATCTCAGCTCCTTTCTCCTCTGTGTGTGCCCACTGTGCTGTCTCTGTTTATCTGAAGTGGTTTTGCAACTTCTTGTCCCCTTGCTGGCTGCCAAGGTCTCCTCCTGAGAGGTATCAAGCTGCTCAGATTTGGAACCAACTCCCCTGATCCTGTCACCCAACAGTGAAAAATCCATAGAGTGCAGGAGCTGAAGATGTCAAACTTGAGCATAGGGAAGAAATCATTTCTTTCTGGCAGGTGGGAAGAAGAGAGGGGAGCAGGAGCTTTGGTGGCCTGTTGAAGCTCTTGTGCCTGAGGTTAAAAGACAAGTTTGGCAGAGTTGCCTAGTCTGACTATCATCGCTTCTGATTTTACCCTTCTTCCCTCCAAATGCCTCCAAGTCCCTTCTCAGTTCTGACTTTGGTTATCAGTGATATAATTGTTGGAAACACACATGTCTGACCAGTGGGGAAACTGAGGAAGTAAAGAACAGAGAAGACTTAGTCAAGGACTTGGAGTCCCTCGTTAAAAACACAGAATTCACATTGTGCTGTAAGAAACGCCCTCAGAAAAGGAGTCTGAGGGTTTGAGTCTGTATTAATCTATTGCTACTGTCAAAAAGTATAAGGAGTGATCAAAATATACAGTGATTTTTAACAAAAATTTATTACAGTGGAAAGCACAGTGTTGTTCATCCCTCTCAAAATACACCGCCTGAATTCGAACATACTTGTCCCATCGTTCTTGCCACTTTTTGAAGCAGTTCTGGAAGTCCTCTTTCATGAGTCTTTATGAGATGTGACCAAACCTATGGTGAATGCTGCTACTGAGTGCCATCCAACAAACAGGAAGCTCATGCAAACATTACAATGTGTCCTCATTCACCTCATTCCCTGGATGTGGCATCATATAACTTCTGGCTTTTCTCTAAAATCAAATGGCCATGAAAGGTAAGTGCTTTGAATCAATTCAGGACATTGAAGCAACCACAGCATCATAACTAAAGATACAGCACTGCTCTAGGGCAGAACTGTAGGTGGTCTTGTATAGGCCCTCTGCTTGGGCTCTCACAAGGCTAACATCAAGGTGTGGGCTGCCTGGGTCCTTATCTGCAGATTCTGAGAAAACGTACTTTCAAGCTCTTGCCTGCTATTGGCCAACTTCAGCTCCTTGAAGCTGTGGGACTAAAATCCTCATTTCTTCTCTTGCTTTCAGGCTCAGGGTTTCTTGGCTTCCTTATCATGTGGCTTCCTCCATCTTCAGGACAAACCCTGGCACACCAAACACTACCCTGCTTCAAATCTCTGGCTTTCTCTTTGGCCACCAGCTGGGGAAAACACTGCTACTAAAGGGCTCATGGGGGTGGCACACCTGGGTAATCTTCCTGTGCTATATGTGTTAGTTTCCTTGGGCTGCCTTGGTAGACTTGGTGGCTTAAACATCACACTTGTATGGCCTCACATATCTGAGAGTGCCAGTGTGAGACTGAGGTGTTGGCAGGTTGGTTCCAACTGAGGCTGAGAGGTAAGGTCTATTGCAGGCCTCACTTGCTATCTTGTAGATAGATGATTGTCTAAAGGTTTATATCACTTTTCCCCTATTCAATTTGCTCAATTTCTCTTCCCCTCCTTTCTCTTGCTCTGTTTTTTGGTTTTTTGAGACAGTTTTTTCCTATGTAGTTCAGCCCAGATTGAACTTGCGTCAGTCCTCCAGCTTCAGCCACCCAAGTGCTGGGATTACAGGCATGTGCCACCACACCTGGCCCAATTTCCCCCCTTTTCTAAGGATTCTTATCTTATTTGATTTGTGCCCACCCTAATTATTACTAAATAATATCATATCATGGTATACTAGGTGTTGGAGTTTGGCATGTGATATTAGTGGAATATAATCACATCTATCACATATGACATTACATAATCATGATAGTGGCATCTCATTTACCCACATTCCAAGGGGAAGGACTTTGACAAGGGGTTATTGGAGGTCATTGTTAGAATTCTGCCTGTCATAGAGTCCCTGAGCCAGCATCACTGCTTGGTGGTTGGGATATGAGGACAACCATGATGACTAAAGAGAAGCAGACTGCAGACCATGCTGAGAAAAGCTGCCATGTAGAGGAGGCAGGGATGGCTAGGATCAACGGGTTCTCAGTGAACAGGAAGTGAAGAAACAGTAGAAACTTCTCTGCTCAAGAAGTAACTGTGACCAGGGATGGGGATTTAGCTCAGTGGTGCAAGCGCTTGCCTAACAAGTGCAAAGTCATGAGTTTGATCCCTGGTAAAAAACAAAAAACAAAAAACTGACCAAGACAGGTGGTGGGAAGCGAAACAGTTTCATTAAATGCAAGAGACTTATGCTGGTTGGTTTGTGTGGAAGTGATAGGGAGGGCTGAAGTCTTGCAGTTGTTTCTGGCTGTCCACATGCCCCTTCCTTGGAAACTTGACTGAGTACCATGCTGAGGATGTTGCAGTGCTCAGCACCTTATTAGATGGCTTTTGCAAATAGACACACGTGCAATCTGGCGGAGTTATAGTTACTTTGGAGATCTGTATTTGCTTACATGTGACCCAGTAACTTCAAGTCTTACTGTCCCAAGAATGTACTTCTATTCCCACTTTCCTGATTCTTTTAAAATTTTATATGATTCTCTTGGAAGAAAAGTTTGCTGGAACTCAGTAATAGCACTTGCCACTATTGATTGAGGGTCTGCTGCCTGGCAGGCTCTCTGAGAAATGTACACGTGCATTAGTCCTCATCCCTCTTCTACAAGATAGATTATTACCTTCCTGTCACAAGTGGGTAAACTGAGTCTCAGCAGGGTTTCAGGGGCATGGCAGAAGCTATAGAACCAGTAATTAGTGATAATCTGTCTCCCACACCACTCTGGCTTAGTCAGTCTACTCACATGAAGTCTTTTCTCTGTTGCACTTTGGCAAGCTGCTTTTTTTTTTCTTTTGACAAAAAGCATTTCTCTAGCATGTACTTAGAGCAATAAATGTTCTGGGAAAGCAAAATCATAGTGTTCACTTTCTATTTTCCTCTTAGCCACCAACTCCTGGGCTTCCCTGCTCAGCTATTTGAGAAGTTACTTAATGAAAAATTTTTTATCTCCACCCAGAATAATTCATTGCCAGGCAAAGAACAATACAGAGACATTTCAGCCAGTGTGACTTTTTGCAAAGGTCATACATCGCTGCCCAGGGGTTTGTGATGGACACAGTGCTCAAGGCAAAGCATCACATTCGCTTCTCTTTGCAGATGCATTTCACCATGAAAGGGCTTGCAGGGCTCCATCTGCTGATGCACAGTGGTTTGTTTCCCGAGATGTAGGCCTGCCTCACTTTCAAGGAGAATATACCTTAAGAGGTATTTTAAAGGTAGATGGCAGGACCATTGGAATTCAGGATTATAGAGTAGAGAGGTAGCACGCCTGGCCACCAGATTTTATAGGCTTGAGTAGTGATGAATTCTGCTAGGACCGAGAGTGCCTTGGGGGAAACCTACTGAGAGAAAATAATGAATTAACTGGGCTTTGGAGATAGTGTAGGAGCAGGGAAAGTACTCGAGTGAGGCATTTCAGGTATAAGAAAGGCACAAAAATATAAGTATCATTGCTTATGATACCAAATGACGTAAGTAAAAATGATGATATTAATAATGATGCCAATATCTACACAATAATAAACACATGCACTTCTGTGTTATCTACTCTATGCCAGGGTATATTAATTATATTCTAAACATATTAATTACATTTAATCATGTACTCCTCAAAGCAGCCATATTAGGTAGGTGCTGTGTTATCCTTGTTTTAAACATCAGGAAACTGAGGCACAGAGAAGAAAATTATCAGGCCAAAAAAAAAAAAAAAAAAAAACCAAAAAAACCAGAAAAGCAACCACTCCTTCAACTAGTGGGTTCAGGATTTTCTTCTGTTTACCTCTCAAGAATCATTGTCCAATAGAACTTTCCATAATGATGGAAATGTTCTAAATCTATGCTTATGATATGGAAGCCTGCGTGTCTACTGAATGCTTGAAATGTGGTTAGACTGACTGGGGGACTGAGCATTACAATCTATTTAATTTTGATTACAATAGGCAATAGAAATTTAAATAGACACATGTAGCTAGTGACTTCTATATTGCAACATAGCTACAGTCTGCTTAACTGTAAAACTCTGCTGCTTTTCCAACCGGGAGTGGTGAGTTGACTCTGTAATGATGGTGCCAGTACTAGTAACCACCACAAGAGTAATCGCTGCTATTTACTTAACTCTTAATATATGCAGGACACCATGCTAAATGCTTCCCATGTTGTTTCTTTTTTTTTTCAAGTAGTCTCTGAGACAGCCTCATAGATAATGGCTAAGAGCATGAATCCTGGATCTAAACTACTTGCATTCAGAACCTCATTCTGCCACTTGTCAGCTCCCTGGCTTTAGGAAAGGTGCTTATCTTCCCTGTCCCTTGAGTCCCTCATTTGGAAAATTGTATCTACCTTATATAGTTATGATGACAAAGCAAGTCTATGCCTTTCACATGCCTGGTACTGGGCCTGATGTGACAAATATTCAATATCTGGAGGTGTTGTTGCTACTACTCTTATATTTTAAAGAAATGAAAACCTAGAGAATTGAAGCATCATGATGAAAGGCAGAACTAACTGTGAAAGGGTGGAAATCCAAACCATAGGAAGCCTGATTTCAAACTCCAAATTCTTAATAACTATATCCTGGTTTCTGATCACAGTATCTGAAAGTATAATTCACAGAGAAACAGAATAAAAGTTGTCCAGGACGCTAGTTAAAATGTAGTCTCCTAGAATCATAGCCAAAGTATTTGGAGTTGAAAGACTTGGGAATCTGTATTTTAGCAACTTTTTCAGGCGATTTTCAGGCGATTTTCAAGAACATTTCAACCAATGAGAAATCATCAAAAGATCTTAATGAGGAGAGGAGTAGGAGGGGAATAGGGAGTGGACAAAAGTAGTTGAAGTGGCCTGGTATAAGAGAACAGGTGCTAAGCTGCAATTATTACACCCAGTCTTATACCTGTGCAGTCATAGAGCCACTGAAAATCACCTATTAATTAGTTAAATCTTGTCAAACCCTGAGACTTACAATATCTATTGAGCCTGAGCCTACTGAGGGCACTTGGGTACTGCCCATGCCAGAAGAGAAGGGAACCAAAGCCCATCTCCTGGGGGTCAGTGCCATGCAAGGGCTAAAATGTAGAACTAGTAAAAGAGGCAGAGGAAAATTAGACAGCAAAGGAAGAGACTAGCACATAGCCCAGAGCTGCGTCCAGGAGACCAGGCAAAGAAAAGATTTTAGTGAAGAGTTGGTCAGCAACGCCACATGCCACAGGGAGGTGGAACGTTAGAGAAAGTCTTGGGACAAACTTGACAAGTTGGATGTGCTTAGTGTCTTTTCTTATCAGCAATGGGGGGTGAAAATGAGGGAACGAATGACAGTGGCAAGGTGGAGACAAGGAATCTAGGTGACTCTGCAGAGGGTAAAGAGGGGAGGTTGCTGGCTTGACAGAGGATTGTTTGTAGAGGGAGCCAGTGGGATAAGAAAATCTGAAGACAAAATGCAGAAGAGATGCATTTAAAATCAAAACTCCGAAGGTGAGTCACATCTTGGAAAAAAGCATGGGTGCCACTTTCTCTGGGATGGGAGGGAAAAGGACAGAAAAACTTAGGCTCTGGGGACAAAAATTCATAATGGGAAGCATTGTAGTGAAATCTAGGTCATCTGTTAAAAACAAAGGCATTGAGGAGGGCACAGCAAAGTCGACAGTGCAGTGAGCACTGTTCCTTTGTGCCAGGCATTGTCTAGTACTGCCTAGGAATTGCTTCTTTAGTCCTAAAAGATAAATGTAATTGGCATGTACCCATTTTATAGCCCACAGGGAGAAGCTAATTGCCTGTGGTCACACAACTGGCAAGTGGCTGAGCCGGGATTGGATCCCGGGTAGTCTGTGCTCACAGCCTACTCTCTTAACTGCTATGCAGTGTGATTAAAACAAAACAAAATAGAACAAAACAAAACAACATCAATAATCACTTACCTGCACTCCTCTAGTTCTTTAAAAAAAAAACTAACAACTTTCTCCCCATTTTATAGGTGTGGGAAGCAAAGCAAAATCTGCCCAACTTTCCACATGCCTAGGTAGGGTAGGAACTAGGACTAGAAGTGGAGTTTTCAGATTTCTAGTTCTGTTCTCTTTCCTAAGGCACGAACACCCACAGCACACCTTGGGGCAGCTGAGTTCCAGTTCTGAGCAGTCTCATTCTCTCCCTACTTCCATCCCAACTCTGCCCTTCTGGACTCCCATCCTGCCAGGAAAGGAATCCTGTGCCTGCATTCTCCTTCTTGTAGGAATCCTTGTCCTGCCAGCGTAAGGATACCTCCTGTGTTCCCTATCTCACTGCCCTATTTTGGTGTTAGGGACCCCATGCAGGCAGGCAGCTGGAAGAAGGCCACATTTGTTTTGCTTTTATTGTTAAATAATATAAATCTCTTGGCTACACCACCCGCCGGTACATGAGTTGTGTGTCTTCCTGCACAGTCACTAATGAGACAGCTAATCATTTGTTTATTCTGTATGGAGAGGTGGTGGCCATATCTCTCAAGCCAGACACTAGGCCCCAGACCCTCAGAGAAGCTGCCTACCCCTGGCGTGAGTCACCCACAGTCCTAGCACAATTTTATCCTGCAGGCCCTGCCACCTCCTTCCCTGAGGAATTGGCCAAGATGCAAGCATCAGCTGCTGGTGATTATTATTACTGCTGTTGCAGTTATTATTATATTTTTTAAAATACTCTCTTCCCCAAGATGAAAAAAAAAAGTAATTTGCAAAGATGCTTTGTTAGGCGATAAATCGGCTTCCTCTTGGGCACAGGGGTTTATCGCACTCGTGCAGGGGTTCCTAGAGGTCGTGCAACTCACAAGATAAAGCTCCGGGATCCTCCCTGGGGAAAGCTGGAGTCAGCGTTCGGCTGTTTTCCTAGTTCCAGGGTTAAAGAGGTGAAATCAGCTATGTTCCTCTTGCAGGCTCCCTGGGGCTGAGGCCGCTTTTATTAGAGCAAATCGGGCCTGTCCAGGAGCAGTGGGATTGGGGAGGAGGGAGCCAGGAGGAGGTGAGGAAAGGGCAGGGTGGGGGTGGGCCACAGGGAAATTGCCTTCTGCACCTGGGCTCCCCAAGCTGCGTGATTGTCTTAAAGGGCCCTCACCTCATTTATTTGTATGCTGTTAGCATCCTGCTGCTATTTTCTGGGTGTTTGGATAATTCCTATTGCCTGAAGCTTGTATTTCAATTAACCGGGTCCAACTGTCTGTATCCTGAGGTACAGGGAATGGACAGGGGTGCTGTGTTTTCTGCTGTGACACTGCATCAGTGGCAGTTGTCAGTCTGTCTACTGTCATCAGTCACACCTTTGAGGCTGCGCTTCTCTGTGGAGCCTTTTGCATCCCGGTCAGGGGCAGAATTATCACAGGCAGGGTTTTTGCTTTAGGAGTAGTTTGGACAAGCAGAACAGTTATTCTTTTAGACCACTGGAGCAGAGAACAAGGGTGCTTGGCCCTCCAGTGAAACAGTGAAGCAAGTCAGAAGGGGTGGTGAAGTGAAATCTGGCTCTTAGCACACAGTAACTTTTGTCTTTCTCCCTGCTTCTGCCTGAACTCGGGCAGGTACTCTACTTTCAGTCTTGCTTCCAGGTATGGTTCCTTTTGATTCATCCTTCTTTCTCCCCTTTACTAAGTACCCCATTTTTAACCTTTGTGTTTCCTATTTCCTACATCAGAATTTCCTTCTCTTTATTTCTTCTTCTACAGTTCCTTATCAAACTCTATCCTTCAAAACTCATTTACTCCATCAGGGAGCCCTCCCATTCCCCTCCCTGGGCAGCACTGACTATGCTTTCTCCTTTCTTGGATTCAATCCCCCTTTGTTCTTTGATTCTTGACTGGCATCGCATTTTGTACATCCTACAAGACAGGACCACACTGTCCACATGGTTTTAGGTTTTGAATTTATTATCACTGGGTTTTGTAGGGAAGCAAATGTCTCCCTCTCCCAAAAGATACAACACATTCTAACTTCTGGAACCTGTGAGTGCTACTTTATTGGAGAAAAAGGTCCTAGCAGCAGGTGTAATTAAAGATCTTGAGATGGAGAGATCAGTCTAAATTATTGAGATGGACCCTAAATCCACCTTGTGAGGCCAAATGTCCTTATAAGTGACCCACAGAGAGATTTGACAGTGGAAGAGTAGGTGATGTGTCCACAAGTCAAGAAATTCCAGTAGCTGCCCGAAGCTGGAAGAGATAAGGAAGTGTCCTGTCACCATCTTGATCTTCGACTTTTCTTTTCTAGAACTGTGAAAGAATGGATCTCTGTCATTTTAAGCCATATAGTTTGCGATCATTTATTACAGCATGCCTAGGAAACTAATAACAAGCTAGTGGTCCTCCTAAGAAAGGGAAGATAGGAGAAGCAAGAAGAACACAAAAAGAGGAGTGTGGAGCATCTGGATCTTTCTTTCCAGACTATTGTTTATTACAGCTCCAATTCCTTCTACTTCTATTTTGTGCAGTCCAAGCACTGTTACTCCTGCACCAGGGCTGTGCTGTGTAGGACAAAGCCTTTGTGTAGTGGGATCATCAGTACTGAATAAATAATCATAATGCCAATAAGAGCAACTGACATTTGCATGGCCTTTACAGTTTACAGAGCACCTGGCCTTTCCTCTTTGCATTTTATCTTTACCGTAACCATGTAAGGTAAGAGAAATGGATTATTTCAGGACTTGTGCTGGACCAAGCAACAGGTGTAGGTTCAGCCATGACTTCAAATATCTTGTTCTTCAGTTTCAAATTCATTTCTTTTTCACTGTGTGCATGATAGCTTTTGACTGGAAGATCCACTGGATCTAATTTATTTTTAAAAATTACTTTTATAACAGGAGTATCTACTGCCTGAGTTGGGGGTGCCTCAAGGTGTGCTCAGACTCATCAGGGTTTGCAGTAGCAGAAAGACTGAGAGGCCATCTGTTTATTCAAGGGTCTTTATTTGGAATGGCATCTCTGTGTTAATCCTCTGTTGTTGTTTGGGTAGGCTACTGGGCAATCTCTCTCTCTCTCTCTCCCTCTCTCTCTCTCTCCCTCTCTCTCTCTCTCTCTCTCTCTCTCTCTCTCTCTCCCCTCCCCCTCCCTCTCCCTCCCTCTCTCTCTCTCTCTGTCTCTCTCTCACCCTCTGTGTGCACCCATTCCTGCGTGTGCCCCACTGCATGTACACAGGCAGTCCATTCTCCCCTGCTGTTATCTCCCTCTGGTGGTCGCTGGCATAAATCCATCACCTAATCATTGAAAATCCCAGCAAAAAGAAGATCACTGGAGAGTGCAGGGAAAGTCAACATACCTAACAGGCTTTATGTTTGCACGTTCTCTTCTTAGGAGTTTCAGTGGCTGATTTGGATCCCTGAATGCAGCACCTGTCCCCAGACCAGTAAGACCACTACATTAGCAGTAGGCTCTGGAATCTGGCTGGCATAGGATCATATTCAACTCTGCTGTTTAATTCTATATTGGTTTGTTGGTTTAATTCTACACTGGCTTGTTTCACAATACACACATGTGAAATGAGATACTAACACGTACCCTCCTCCTGGGGGTGTTACAAAGATGATGTGACATAATGTGCTTAAAGTGCCTGGTACATGCTACGTACTCAGTCATTGTTTATTTTCTTTGTCTTACCCACACATAACTCATTCTACTGCTAACAGCATGCTTCTGTTGTGTATCACACTTTTGTCCAGGGAATAGTTTGTAGTTCTACCACATTATCCTCTATAATGATGGCCATTTTACAAAGGGGAAATCAAGGATTTAAAGAAAAGAAATGAGATATTCAGATTCTACATCAAATCAGAGCTAGAGCTTAAATAGAGATAGGTATGCTCATTTTTCTCCCTTTAATGAAAGGCGAAGAAAACTCATGTTTATTGGGCTCCCTAATATAAGACAGGTCCCTTATTCAAGTATTTTATTTATTTAGTTCTTGCAGTGTGATAAGATTGACAATGATATTGTTCCCCATTTTATGGATGAGGAAGCAGGCCTAGAGAATTCTGGTTACTGCAGGTTATACGCCCAGAGTGCCTGACTCCTGTCCTTTTCTGTCCCACCACGCTGCTTCGCTGGCAGTCCTGGAGGAGCATGCAGTTCACAAAGAGCTTGTGTGTAAGCATTAATCAAGAGGACTCTCTTATCACCCTGAGTTGCCAAAACTGCAAACTATTACTGCCCCAGGTTGTTGATTTCCTTCCAGTCGTTCAACACCAACAGATGAGGTGTTTGAATGGAACCTGACCAGTAGTGTAAAGCAGAACTCAGAGACTTTCCCATTGTCCTACTGTTGGGGGACCTGAAGTCCTTTATTATTTTGAGGAATGTTTAAAGGAGGTCCTCCTTACTTAATACAATGCAGGTTGTTAGCTGAAGTAAGCACAGTTGGAGTAAAATAGAAAAATAATTTATGAGTTCATCTTGAATTAAACTGCAGAGGTGTGTTTTGTTAACTAATCAACTGAAGTTTTTGGTCATCTGGTTAAACTTTTCAAAGCAGTGAACCAACTTGGGGTTGCAAAGGGGGCAGAACTACCAGTTAGGTGAGGAGGCTGAGGAGTCACACGGGAGGCAGCAAAACATTTTTAATATGGCATGTTTGCCTGCTTGGTTCCTGGAAGACTTGTGTCCTAGTTCTTGATCCACTGGCTTTGTGACCTAGGAGAGGAAGCCATTGTCTCTCTGAGTCTCAAGTTGTAAGATAAAAAGGTTACACAAGATGATATCTAGGGTTCCTTGAGACATAAGCATATTTTGCTCTTTTGAGTCTGAGTGCCACCAGAAGGTGAGGGAAGTGAGAGGAGACAGAGAGCCTTATCGGAATGAGCAATCAGGGTTTCAGCAAGGTGTAGAAGGAGCTTTGGTCTCTATACAGTGTAGTGAGTCTC
Organism: Dasyprocta punctata; assembly: GCA_004363535.1. Classification (NCBI taxonomy): domain Eukaryota; kingdom Metazoa; phylum Chordata; class Mammalia; order Rodentia; family Dasyproctidae; genus Dasyprocta; species Dasyprocta punctata. The sequence goes on from RJWM01003177.1 coordinate 69,153, forward strand.
TAACAATGTAGTGAGTATAAAATATTCCTGGATGTCTATGATGAGTGTGGTTGGCATGAGGCCTCCCTCATGCTCTCTGTCCTCCACCGTACCTCAGACACAGCTTTACTGAATATTTTCTAGACATTATTAGTGTCACTGGAGAGAAAATCCTTCTGCAGACTGTAAGATTCACAACAAGGGGGCCAACTATTCCTCATGATAACCGCTGAGTAGTAGTTAAAAGTATGAACTACTACTTTCAACTACCTGCCTCAACCAAATTTTCTTAGACTCAAACTTCTCTATGTTCTTCACATAGCATTTTGTTTGGTCTCTTCTCAGGGACAAGAGGTTCTAGAATTTTGGTGAGGAAGAGTAGGGGAAAATGAATTGGTATTTGTGGAGACAAATAAGCATTGCAATTTATGCTTTTGGTACTGGTAAAAAAAACCCTGCTCACCCTTAGTACTTGCAAATTGAAGCAGGATGTGTAGGTAAAGTTGCCCCAGTCCCCATGTGAGTGGAAAGCAAAGGCTGAGAGGTATTCATTGGCCCATAGCCTTGTTATGGTTCCTGTGCTTGTTGCTGGCTATGGCCTCGACGGTGTATACTTGTGGCTTTATCTGTAACAACCCGACAAACAACAGGTCTAGTGTTTTCTTTCCTATAGCCTTCTGGGTCAAGCACTATCAGTTTAAAAAAATCAGTACAAGTTCTGTTCTCTTCAGATTTGTGAACCAATTCTCATTTGACATATTCCTTCTTCTTCCCCAAATTTTGTTTATCTGGGTACCATGTTACTGAGTTAGAGTGGGACCTAGGGAAGGAGGATGAAGGGAAATCAAACATACGCTTGCCAGATGGCATACGCATAAAATAGTGTCCTTTGAGCTTAACATAGTACTTCGTACTTTCCATGCATTATTTGTATTTGCATTAAAAGTCCTATAAAGAAAGCATGGCTCTTTAACTTTCAACACAGAGACTAAGATCCAAAGTGGTTCAATAAGTGTTCCAGGTCACATAGCTTAATGAGAACCAGGCCTGAGTGACTCCAGAGTCAGTACGTCTTTTTAACATAGTGTCGTTATTTTCCCCATATACTTTCTGCATAGTCTTTCTACACTAGCTATATTTTATACTTGCCACTAAAATAATTGGGTGGTGACATAGCACCTAGGTGCCTAGCTCAGGGCCTGATAGAAACCAAGAACTCAGTAGATAGTGGTTGATATTGCTATGACTTTCACATTTGATGGAAGTCTTCATAAAACCCTGGAATAGGAAAGGAGAAAACAAGTCTGGCTAGTTAGAAACAGATCAGAAGTTGTAGAGTATGATAAATATTATGATTATTAAATCGCTGCACACTTTACCTGATGAAGAGTAAGAAGCTGCTCTGATTAAAGTTTGCATTTGCCTCAACTCAGGTTATATAGTTTTAGAATCTCTAGGCAGTGTTCTTAGTATGGTTCAACATACTAGAATTCAACTTTTAAGGTTTACTTCGGAAACCAGCAGTGAAAACCGTCAAACAATACTGTTCAGCGTGGACACTCCTGTCCATGGTGCTGAACACAGAGCTGGGGCGCCAGAGGCAAATGGCCACACCCGTCCTTCTTATCTTTATAGCCTGCTTGAACTGAAAGACTAAACTACTGTGAAAACGGACTGGTTTGGGAGTTAGGTGATCTGCTTACAGTTGCAACCATTTGCTCTGTGACCCCAGGCAAACTACCTAACCTCTCTGCATCAGGGCTCCCACTGGTAAAATTGCTTTGCTACACTCTGCCATTCTTATCTTAGAGGGCTGATGATTTCTGTGTGAGTAAATGAGTTGCTAAAGTGAGATACAAAAGCATGTTATGATTGTGGAGTTATTATTGCCTCTCAGTCTTTTAATCATACATTTTGACTATCATTTTAATTTGTGGAAGGCACCCTAAGGCCTAACAGCATATAATGCAGTGAATAGGAAACCCAACAAACAGATAAATGCACTGGGGAAAAAGAAATAACTTTTCTATGTGTTGCCTGCCAGAGCCTGTATGGCTGTAGAGTTTAGAGTGTGTCTCCAAGAAGAAAGATAATGACCAGTGAAGGGTTTGCCCTTATCTGAAAGGAGAGAAGATCACATCTCGTCCCCTCCAGAGGCCCTAAAGAAGAGCTCCACTTTACTGACAAAGGGCTCGAAATCTCACCATTAGCCTGAGTTTTTAGTTTGGTTTTCCTTGTCCTTCACGTCATAGTTGAAATACCTCTTTCTGAGTTAATTATGCTAGCTGTGGCAGGGGCATAGAGACATATACCTTGTGTTTAAATTCTTTCTCTACTTACAGAATATTCATAAAGCAAGACATTTAGCTTCTGATAGCTTTCTTCATCTATGGAATGGACTCAATAGCAGCAATACTTCCTATGTGGGATAATTGAGAAGATAAAAGTTTAAGAAGACACTTTATAAAACTGCGTAAATAGTGGTTGTCATCATTATTCCTTGACATACTCTGGTCAAAGTATTCCATAATGGCGCCTTGCTTTTTCCCTCTTCTGTGTCTCTGTGTATTCTAATCTTACCAGGTGTAACTTCTTACTCATCCTTTAAAGCACAGGTCAAATTCCACCTCTGACTACCCCAACTATAGGTTATTTTTTCCACTCTAGAACTCCTAGAGAATCAATTTTTCTTTACCATTCACCTTATTACTTCTTACATTGTGTTATAATTATTTTAACTCACTTTTACTTTTGTAAATAAATTATAAGATCCTGTGATGATATCTAGTACAGTGCCCAGCTTACAATCGTTTCCAAATATTTGTTTAAATGAATATATAGGATAGATGTTACACAATGTCCATCTTCCTAGGTCTTATTCAAAGTGCAAGTATTACTGGAGGAGGTCACTTGGTATGTCATGGCTGTTTATGGGCAGATTAAGAGCATTGGGCTTTGAAGATGTGAAAGAAAAACTGAGATTTCCCCTTTTTTTTGAATAAGGAAATTGGAGCTAATAATGACACATTTCACCGTTGTACCAAATTTTTTTTCTAGCCTGGTCTTAGTTTTGGAGAGGCTACGGAAACAGTGTTTTGACTGTAAAGAGAGGAGCTCTGAAGTAGGACAAGGGTTATAAGGAATTGCGCAATATGTAGCTCTGCCAGAAGGTGGCGCACCGTCACTAATTCCACGGTCTGTCAGCTTTGCTCCTAGAGTTCCCCCAAATGAGTGTGGGTACTCTGACGGTAGCGGTCCTCTGTATTTTGTGTGACTGAAATATATCTCCTCCGTATGGCTTCCCCTGTATCCATTCCACCCTGCCTCTTCATAATGTATAAAGATAAGAACGGCCCCAGTCAATGACCAGGACAGCCACTGGAGTTCCACTCTGGGAAATGCTTGCACCAGTGAGAGGAAGGAATCTCGGTTTCCCCTCAGTTCCTGTCTACACCAAGAACCCCTTTGCATTTGAATTTCCCATCTGTATTTTCAGAGAGTGAGTAAATTTGAACCTTCTTGGAAAAAAGGCGTAAAGGAAGAAAAATCACTTTCTTCTGTATGTGCTTTTATTCTCTGTTCCCTCCCCACTCACATTCCTCTTCATGTTTGATCTGAATTGCAGAAAAAGCCTCCATCTCTATGTCTCTCCTTTCACTCATACATGGTGTTTTATTTTCTTTATAATGCTATTTTTTATCTTACGTTTTCATAAAAGTATCTCCAAGGTACATAGTGTGTGTAGTTATTTTTCTGGTTGGTTTTTTTTTCTTTCTTTTTTTTTTTGCATCCTAATGATAAAACTTGTATAGTTTTTGCAGCCATTAAACCTTTTTCTGTATGTACCATTTAATTTCACCCTCATGATAGTTATGAAAAGTTTTGGGGCACAGTTATTAATATCCCCATTGGACCATTGAAGAAAAACTCATACACAGGGTGAGAAGTCATCTTCTTAAACTATTTAAAATACAAGAATACATTTATTTGTATGCACTTTACTTCCTTCTGTCTCACAAGGGATGAAGCCAGTAAGCCTCGATGAGGGGGAAGTGCTTTGCCTACGGCCGTACAGTCAGGGACTGTATCTGCAGAGCTGGCGTTAACATTGGCTCCTCAGGGTGGTGGTCTTTTTTTTTAATCCCACTAATGATTCTTCCCCATCCTGCACAAAGCTGTCATCAGTCCTCTTCAGGGTATGCATCAGCCAGCACGGGACACACAGCACCAAAGGTGAATGTGTGAGGCATTCAGGAAAGCTCATCAGGAATCATGTTTTTATAGTTGAAAATGAATAAAAACGAAGAGTGAAAAGAAGCTCGTAAAACACTAACAGTGACTGTCGAGGTAATATAATTATGGGCAATTTGTTTTCATGTTTCTGTATTTTCAAAATTTCAGTACCATTTTATTACTTTATAATGGAAAATAAGCATTAAACAGTGAGAAGCAGAAAGTCTGGCACACAGGTGTCAGGGGTGTTCGTGCAGCTGTGGAAGGTGGTGGCTGTCACTAAACTGTACTAGACTGGACTGAGGCTGGGCAGGGCAGAGGCTGTGCTCCAGTCTCCTCCCCAGACAGGGCTTTTTGTTTCTCTCTGGTTCCTGTGGCTTCCCTAAAGTGTCTGTGGATAGTTGCAGCAGGACTCACACCTTGCTCCCTCCCTGGAGGCCCGGTTGATTCTACAAGGCCGTAGGCACACACAAGCCTGGTGGTCTGGGGCAGCTGGAAGGCAGTGGAGAGAATGAGCACCCCACCATTGCTGGCCAGAGCCGCGGGCTCCTGCACTCCTCACCCCGCCTACTGTGGACTTATGTAACACATTCACAGGAATTCATTTTCCAGAAGATTGAAAGCAAAGCCACTGTTGATTTTCTCCAAAAAGATCTATTTGGAAGTGCAATTGCCTGGAATTACATGGTGGCATAAGAGGCCAGACCTTGCTGTAAATAATTTTCTTCTCAGCCACACAGAGGCCCAGCTAGCGACAGTGTCTACGCCTCGAATGTCGGTGCTTGATGTGGCACGTGAGTGTGTGTGAATACAGGTGTGCACCATCTCGGGGCCTTTGCTTACCTTCTTCCCCTTCTTTCACCTTTGGAGTTTGCAACTGAATTAGGGATGAGGGCGGAGAGGGGAAGGACTGATGTGATACTTCTGGATCTCTCATCAGTTGGTTTATGTGGCCTCTCTGTAGCTACCTCTCCCACCTGCCACTGCAGGCTCCTGGGGCTGTGTGAGGTTGAGTGACTTGCGCACACAGTGTAGGGTGGCAGAAAGGATAAGCTTGAGGACTAGATATATCTGAGTTCTAGTCCCAAGTGTGCCAACTACACCTTATGGTACTTTTAAAAATTACTTACATCTCTAACCTTTTCTCTTTATACGTAAAAACCAACCAACCACCACCACAACAAACTAAAAGTTAACAATCAGTAGAGGTTGTGAGAGTTGGTAGCACCCACTTAAGCATTCTTGTGAGGATGGAAGGGAGTGATGGTGGAGAAGTCACAGTGCATGGCACCTGACATCGGGTATGCACTGTGTTGATTTAATTCCATGCTGTGCCCTGCCTTGCCTTCCATGATGGTTAAAATAAGAAGCAAAAACAATGGGCTTAGAAACATGACAGCCTAAGCCAAGGCTGTGAAATATGCAAAGTTTAGGATGTTTTACTTATTTTTTTTTTCTATATGCTCCCTTTGTTTATAGATAACCATAGCATACAGACTTGTTCCCCCAACGAAAGACTGGAATAGATTAACTCACACTGTGGCAGATGGGATTTAGTGCTGTCTTCTTCTGGTGGGCATTTGTATTTCAATAGTTCTGCCTAGGCAACTAGAGGACAGGGCTTAATCTAAAGATGGCAGCATTTTAGGCAGGTGGCATCTAGATAGGGGAGCTGTTTTTAGATCAGAAAATGTCACCACTTACTCTGGACATTCTACAGACCAGTCTTGTCTTGCAGACATTAGCATGGGATTGCACATGATCTCAACTGGACATTTCTTCCAAACTCCTATGATATTATCCTTTTTGCATTTTCTTGTCAAGTCAAGGAAATAATTGATTTTAGCAAGTCAGGGAAGAACCACACCCTAGAGATAAGACTTCCAGATGATTCTGGAATAGGATTATGGTTTGGATCTGGAATATCCTCCAAAACTCTCACATGCTCAGAAGCAGGGCTTTTGGAAGTGACTGGATCATAGGGGTGCTATACTTACTAATGGACTCATCCACTAATGAGTTCAGCAGCTGAGAGTTCTCTTAAGGGGTGGGGCCTGGTTAAAGGCAGTTCACTGGGAGGTATGCCTTTCCGCCGTACTGTTTCTGGGTTGGATCCTGCCAAACATAGGCTGAAACTTCTGAAACTGTGAACCAAAATAAACCTCTCCTCCTTTAAGTTGTGGGTGCCAGGTATTGTGTCTTAGCAACAAGGAAAGTGACTAAGACACCCACTCACCAATTACTGAAATCCTACTCCATGGTATAATAACTACAGCCAAGATTTACTTAAATATTTTACCACGTTCTACATGCCTTATTAATCTCCATTGTTCTGGTGATGTTATTACTGTTATTATTATTCCACTATTATAGCGCAGTGGTTAAGAGCAAACATGGTGTTGTCACATTGTCTGGTGCAAGTCTCATCACAACAGTCACTAGTAGTATGAACACTGGCAAGCTAATTATCTGTACTTTGATCCTTTTAAATTTAAAATAGGGATATAATCGTACGACTTTGTAGGGCTATTTTAAGCATTAAGTACATCAGTGCATGTAAAATGCTTAGAAAACTGGGTAGTTATTATTATCCCCATTAAACATCTGACAACACTGAGGTTGAGAAGAGAGGAAATGATTTTCTGGATAACTTGTAACTGGTGACAGATTGAGATTAGTACTTTGTTCCTTGGGACACTAATCTAGTGCTTTTCCCTTGCTATCAGAAAAATGTGGAGGATCTTTCATTTCTCTTAAATTAGCATCCCTTTTGACAGCTGTCAGTCATAAGTAGCAGCATTTCAGAATGGCTGCAAACCTTGATGAGAACAAAGAGTTGAGAGCTTGTTTAATTGAACATGAGTCCCCAGTTGCATAGTTTCCTCACCAACTGAGGTCAATTTACATACTTATCCCAGCTTGGTAGCTGAAGCTTAAATGACAGTGGATTTATTAATGAGTGACATCAACACCAACCTCCAGGCTGGAGCCATATCCACCGCTGGCTATCACTGAAGCCAAATCTAGAAAGGTTTTTGTGTTGGATGCAACTCCAAGCCAAAATTCAACTTGAGTGATGTGCGTAGCCAAGTTCTGGATCCATTAGGAAAGAAAATAAACAGCTATTTCAAAAACACACCATTATTAATTATTGATTGAGTTAGGATTGAGTGTGGAGTAGAACTTACATTTTCTAAAGCAATTGTTTTCTACAGCGACCTAGCTGAAGCCTTCATTAGACCAACTCCAACAAGGTCCCATGTGTTTCAGATTAACTAGGATGGGTCAGACGAAGAGGGTGGTCATCAAGTCATTCTCCCTCACCCTGTCCCATTTCCCCTGACCTTCACTATCACGATGCTTGCTTTTCCACTATTAAGAATTTGTCCTTTTGGACATTGCTAGTGTTTATTTAAAAAGAGTAATTTAATTTGTAATCTCTTCAAGAGGGCAATAGCATAAATGTAATCATGTAGTGCCTCTTTTTCCCAGTTAAGACCTAGCAGCCAACCAGCTACCTTGTGACTAATTAAGAACTGGAATATAGGCAAGGTGCCTTGGGAGGAGAGAGGATGAACAGTATTTGCTGATTTACCATTTTACAAAAGACCAGGCCTATTCTATGCTTTTTGCTCAGCAAAGAGTGCTGGAAGAAATTCTGATTAACTTAGAACGGGGAGTTGTGGTCTAGCATAAGAGTATATTTCACTCAGCCAAGATAATTAAGAGTTTGTTTTCCCTCTTTCCTTCTTCCAGCATAAGAAAGAATAGCTCATTTATGGGTTGAATTGTTCGCTCCCCCAAAATATTGAAGTTCTAACCCCCAATACCTGTGAATGTGACCTATTTTGGAAATAAGGTCTTTGTAGATGATCAAGTTGTGCTAAGGTCATGGGGGACCTTAATCTAATAGGAATATGTCCTTATGAAAAGGGGACCTTTAGCCACAGGGAGAATGCAGTGTGAACAAGAAGGTAAAATTGGAGTGACATAGCTTCAAGCCACAGAATGCCATAGACTGCCAACAAATCATCAGGAACTGGAAAGACAGCCTGGGACAGAATCTCCTTTACAGTTTTTAGGAGGAACCAACCCTGGCAATGCCTTGATCTTGGGCTTTTAACCTCCCAAAGTGTGAGGCAATGAACTCCCATTACTTAAGCCACCCAGTTTGTGGCACTTCAATAGAATAACATTAGCAAACTAATACACTACTAAACCAAGATGAGCATTTACCCTCCCTTCTTTCCTTCCTTCTATAAATGTTAGGTAAGAACTTACAGTATGCCAGGCACAGTGCCAGAAACTGGACATACAGATACAGTCATTGCTTTTAAGGAGTTTATAGACTAGCAGGGGAAGAGGCAAGTAAACAGGCCATTATTAGCAGCACAAAAGTTAGTTAATGCCTTTTCTCCCACTATTGACTCTTAATTTTGGCCATACACTAGACCAGTGATGGCAAACCTTTCGAAGACAAATGCCCAAACTGTAGCCCAAAACCCATTTATTTATCTCAAAGTGCCAACACTGCAATTAAACCTGATACTGAGGTTTCAGTTGAGAAAAAAGAACCCATACATTAACTGCTTTTGTTTTAAAAGAATAACGAATAATACATGCGCCATAGATTCACAACCTCTGCTCTGGATTCTCTTGGGAGCTTAAAAAAGAACACTGTACCTACAACCCCATCCAAGATATTTTAGTTGGACTGGCTTCTGGTGGGAGCAAGGCAGCAGTGTTTTTTAAATCTTCCCAGAAAAACCCAAAAGGATGCCAGAACCGTGAGAACCACTGTTTAAAAATATATCATTATTAGGCCAAATAAATTGGAAAGGTAATAATATTCTTTAAAAGTTTTGCAGGTGATTCTAGCATGTAGCTAGGTTTGGGAACCACTGTCTCTCCTGTGAAGTAGGGATCATGTTTGTCTTTTTTTTTTTTTTTTTTTTTTTTTTTTTTTGCGGCACCGGGGATCGAACTCACAATCTCGCACCTGCCAGGCAGGCACTTAAGCCACTGAGCCAAACTCCCGGCCCTATGTCTGTCTTTTTTAATGTTGTGTTCTCCTCACAATGCTTGGCACTGAAACAGTAGTTGATGATGATCAGAGTCTATGATGAGGAAGCATAAGAGGAAATAGGCACATGGGTAGTGTTGTAGTCAGAATTTACAGGGGAAGAGATTTAATACAGGCCACATACTTATAGGATTATTTTATAATATTCACCCAGAAAGTCAAATATAGAAGAATGCAGGAAATCTTGCCACACACTAGAGACCCAAAAATCCAACTAAGAGCCTGAATTCCACAGCATTGTCCTATATGAGTCCAGCTGAAGGTCTAGAACCCATGGCATTGTCCTCCACGAGTTCAACTGGAGACCTAGAGCCCACGACAGTGTCTCATGCAAGTCTGTATCAAGGGTCTGCACTGGGAAGGCCCAAAGGTCAGTGGCGGAAGCTAGAAAGTCTACACCAGTGGAATGAAGGATCTGTGTCAGCAGGTTGAGGGATCTGTGCTAGAGCCAGGAAGCAACGCTCAAGGTGTGGACCAGAGCTCCCCCAAAGAGAACTGCAGCCATCTTTAGCAACAGTGAGAACTAAGCTTCTCCAACGCTGAGAACAACTGAGTTAATATCAAGAAGACTAGCATGACAATCTTCTCCAGGAGAATCAACAGCACACCACCTTCCCCTCCAGTTCTGCTTTTATGCTGTTGGCAACAATCCTCAGGTGGGCCTTCCACAACCAGGACCAGACTTAGTTCAGCTGGGTGTTACAAGTTGCCCCTTAGTTAATCCACCAGTACACAGGTGATCACCAAAGATAAGTTAGTTTGCCTGGGCAAGGAGTGAAGGGTGTTCTTGGTAAAGGGAACAACATGTGTGTAAGGTCAAAGAGCTGGCTGTGGCTCTGTGTGGCTGGAATGACATCTACAGTGGTGTGCAGTGAGGCTGGGAAGGTAAACAAAGGCTGGATCCTGAAGAGTTTTGTAAGCCACGATAATGAGTTTGGGTTCAACTGGGTTTCTGAAGTTGTTTTGGGTCATAGCCATGCCCCACAAGGTTTATGTCTAAGATCCTGGCCTTGGTGCCCACACAGATCTGGTTGTGAACTTGGAATCTTATATTTCTTCTTTTTGAGGGCAGAAGCTCACGGAAGTTGTGCTGTCTTGGAAACTGGCTGCAAGCCTGTCTCATGGGAGGAACATTGCCATCTTTCTGAGGAGGCCAACCACTGTAATTGCATTGCACTCTAAATGTGATGTGCCGTCCCTCAGACATAGGATGATCCTTTACCAACCCATCCTCTGCACTTACATGTCTTTCCTCATGAGGTCTGTTTCCTCTCAGGGGCTTTCACATGGCTTCTTTCAAATTTTCTATCCTAATCCCACTATATCTAGATGAACATGGAGGGGAAGAGGAAGGAAAAGGCCGAGTGTGATCTTCCCCAGCTAGTTCCTTTGGGGAGCCTTCTTCGGTAGGACAAGTGGGTGGCTGAGAAGGAATCAAGTTGGTGATCATGGAGTTTCATCACATGTCTCTTGGGCATTTGCCTGGCCAAGCTGTGCCCTTGCCAGCAGTGCCCAATTGAGGACTTTGTAGATTTCATTAACAGCCTGCCTGCTCCACTCTGAGTCCTTAATGAAGATGTTAAATAAAATTTGACATTATTATTGCCATTTGTACAACACTTCATATTTACCAAGCTCCTTCAAAACATTTTTATTCTTTTCCAAGCAGTATCCCCCAGAAGTTGATTAGTGCCGCTGTCCCCATTCCACAGAGAAGACCCTTGGGAGTTCGCCAATTTGTCCAGCATCTTTCAGCCAGTCAGCCTTCTCTCATTACCAGTGGTGACTACTCTCCCTCCTCTGCCCAAAATTCCACTTATCAAACACTACCAGCTCCTCGGGACCCAACTGATCTCTCATGCTCTCTCACCAAATTTCAGGCTTTGTCTCTGAATATTATTTCTCTTCACCATTCTTACAACTTTGCATTTTTAGTTCAGGGAAGCCTGAGTCTTTTCCCTTAGTCAATTTGAATGGATTTGCAAGTAAAATTTCCTGATGAGCATCTAATGTGTCACTGACCGTCCACATACACAGTGTTCTTGGGCCGCTCCTGTCTATTTTGCCTCTTCCCTAAGCCTGTCAGCGGCATCGTGTATGTGTCTGGCATGATCTTTTCTTTGTAAACAATCACAAGGCAAACAGCACTGTTTTCTTTCTGGATGTGACAACTCCCTCCTTACTGTAGGAAACCTCAAATCAGGGGCTCCATGTGACATTGTCCTGGTAAGAAATGAAAGAGGAAATAGACCTCATAAGGAAAGAAAGACACTGAAAATTACCCAGCTTTGCTCCCCTGATTTCTGTCTGAGCAGCTAAGTAAGGCATGTTAATAAGATAACTTAGATCTCTTGGCCTTAGCTTTGACAGATGTTAAATGGTGATATTAACAGAAATGTGAAAATGTTACAAGTTTTCTGCTTTTCAATATGAAAGGTCCTTTCCTTCCCTGAAGGACCTAAGCATTTAGGGAAGGACTTCTGATGAAACTATTTTGACTTGACACTTACAGTCCATTTACTAATTTTCTTCTTCTTCCCATACTATGCTTTCTATTGCTTCTCTGTGCACACTAGTTCCATCTCCTCTGTCTCCAGCTTCTATCCTTCCTCTTTCCCTCCATCATCTCTCTCATTGTCATTTTCCCCTTCCACTGTTGCCACCATCTCCTCATGCTCTCATTCTATCCCTTACACAGTCCATGGAAGGGCCTCACTCTGCTGTTGCTGCTGGGATCGTTCTACAAGATTTCTGTCCTTCCTCCCTGGCCCCTGCAAGATTGCTTGTGAAGTGCCTGATGGAGTATTTGTGCAGGGTGGGACCCACGGAGTGAGGGAATGATGATGGTAAAACCTTCCTGGTGTTTCTGAGAGTGGGATGGGATTGCCTTAGAGGATTCCCAGTTCTCTGCCTGAGGGAGCTGCTATCTAGTGAGGAGTAGGGGTTACTGAGGGTGCAGTGCAGTCCAAGTAGGATGCGGCACACACTGTAGTTCCCAAGCTGAGAATTAGGATTATTAGATCAGAGATTGTGAAGTATGAGACTTGTCTACTTGTAAGCTAACAAGTTATCCTGTTACAGCTACAGATTTTATTTGCACACTTGGATATATGTGGTTGGGCATGGCTATAGATTCCCGTGTGTGTGTGTGTGTGTGACTATATGTATAAGTGTGTGCACATATACTACTTTGCTGTATATACACTGACAAAAGGTACAAGACATGGATCAAACACTAAGATTATTGATTACATGTGACAAAAGCTGTAACAATCTCTTGCTTCTGTTTCTGAGTTCCTGTGCCCACAGAGTATCATGGTGAGGGCCAGATGGCACCTGTACATACTGTGGGTGTGTCGAGGAGAAGACCCTCCAAGTGAGGAAACTCTTTGATCTTATTTAGGGCAGCTGGTGACATATTCATCCTCTTCCCTAAAGAAAGAACTGTCCTTATCTTCACTCCTTATCTTCTCTTTAGAGACGTAAACATATTTTAAGTGTCTATAAACAAATACGCAGATTGTCACATAGGAATCACAGGGTTTACATCAGGATCTTGACACTAATGTTTGGGATGTTCCAGTGCAGGTCAGCAATTTTCCTGGTCTAACTCTCCTGAGTTGTATCTTGTGTGGGTGTGCACATGTACCTGTATGTGATGTTTTGCTAATTAACATTGCAAAGCTAAGCAGTATTAGCAAATCTCCTTCAGAGAGAAGAGGGAGACCTTACATTCTGGCATGTTGATAGACATTCTTTATCTGTGTTTTACTGATCAGGAAACAAATTTGCCTTCTGACCTGGAGTGAGACACTGTATTTAACTTCCTAGGAAACTTACTACGCAAACACCCTTAGAAAGACTGTGCATGCAGCCCTTTGCTCAGGAAACCAGGACCATAAAGAAATGTTTCCCAACAAGGATCTGCAGTACAAAATGAGAGGCTTAGACATTAAAGTCATAGAAAATGTGAGATGTGCATATCACTGTTATGGGTTCAAAACCAGCACAGGAAACCAAGCAGCCAATTGTGAACTTAGAAAAGGTTTTATTAGCCAAGCCCAGCAGCCAAACTGCCTGTTCCACATAGGAAGATGGCAGAACTGCAAAGACCCCTTACAGCAGGCAGAACTTAAAGCAAAAGACCACATCCTGATTGGAGCAGCCACCTGTTACTCTTGGCTAAATCTAGAACAAGGAGTTCGACCCGTAACTGACTGTGAACAATACAAAGAACTTGGTTTGGCAAATACAATGTTTTAAATATACCTATGTTCTTTCAGGGGCAAACTGACCTCATTGTACTTTCTCTTAGTCACTTTCCACACCCTGGGGTGATCTGGGGGTTAGCTTTGTGGAATTTTCCTTTGTGAACCATCACACCACCTCTCTTTAAATCAATGCCCATGGCAACCATCACTGATGGAAAACCCTAGACTGTGTGCACTATGCTAGTTATTATCTGGGTCCCCTCTAACTTCATAGAATAGGGTTTTTCACATTTCTTCTTCTGTTCCATATTTGCTACTTCTGTGACTCTATTTATATCTTTCTCTCTCTCTCAAAGGGAGGGGAAAAGGAGAACATATATTCTGAAGTAATTTTGTGATTTGAAGTTTTCATACGAAGAAAGTTTGTAATCCTACCAAATAACGCTCTCCATTCAGTCTTTAATCCATGAGAACTTCAGTTATTAACCCAGAGTTGTTTCCCTTCCAAACAGGAATTAAGGGGAAAAAATAGTTGCCCCTTGTTACATCCTGTTCTTATCATTGGCTATTCCAGGGATCCCTCAAGCTTTGCTGGAGTGACACAACCATCCAAGGAGATTTTTCAAAGAAATATAGTGCCAGGAAATGTGTGTTAGAGAAGAAACTCCAGCATCAGTGCAGATAAAGTCTGAGATGCTAATCTTCTCTATTTATTCCATGGTATGTGCAGAAGTCTGGGATGTGCTGGAGTTTCTGCTGGAAGCCTGGTTGCATCTTACTGATTCTGAAATGAAAGGAATCAAGAGAACAATTGGAAAAGCCTATGTGGCCTTGGACAAATTACCCAGCCTATTTGTGCCTTGGGTATCCTTTCTTGGAAATGAAGAAGATAATGCCCGCTTGACTGACTACCTCTTGAGGGATATTGGCAAAGCAAATGAGTTCATGTTCAGTGTATGAGGTACCCAAAGCAGAGATGCTGGTTAAATGCAGTTTGCCTTCTCTGCCCCAGATCTCATCACACTCTTTTTCTGCTTCTTACTCCAGCCCATGGTAGAGCCTCCCTCTGTTGTTTCTGATGGGATCATCCCACAATATGTTTCCCTTTCCTCCCTGGCTCCTTCAGGATTACTTCTTAAGTCTCTGATGGAGGATTTTGTGGTAGATGATGGTGAAAAGACCCCACCCCCATCCCCGTGTTACTGGGTGAGGTTGATGTGCGATTGTTACTGGTATGTGTTAATGATGAGATTCTGACTTCAGAGGTTTCAGGTTTTTTTGACCCAGGGAGTATATGAATATTGGCAAAAGCAAAAACTCATTGTTTTTACCATATTCACACAATATAAGAATCCTTCTGTGACCCCCCCTAGTTATTAAAATGTGTGAAGATTTTCCCACCTAGCAATCCTCTAGTCCATACAACCTGGTATCCTCTAATTCAGTTCAATTCAGTTCAATTCAATTCAATTCAATTCAATTCAATTCAATTCAATTCAGTTCAGTTCAGTTCAGTTCAGTTCAGTTCAGTTCAGTTCAGTTCCATTCCATTCCATTCCAATACAATCAATAGGGAGATGGCACCAAATCCCACAGGCTGAGGCCCAGTCCCCAAGATTCCCACTTTAGTTGCCACTGGTGAGTCCCAGCTTGGGACCTGTACTTCTCACCAACCAGCTATAAATTGAAAATTTCCATGGTCCCCACCTTGGATTTATTAATTTGTCAGAGCAGCTCACAGATATCAGAGAAGCTCTTTATTTACATCTGCACATTTAATTAGGAAGACGATCACAAAGCTATTACAGCTGAACAGCCAGATGGAAGTGACACATACATGGGATGTAGTAGAAGGGGCTTGGAGCTTCCATGTCCTCTCTTGGTGCTCCATCCTCCAGGAACGTCATATGTTCTGCAGCACAGAAGCTCCCTAACCCCTATATTTGGATTTTTTTTTATGTAGGTGTCACTGATTACATTACCAGACATCTTGATCAATTCGACCTTCAACTTTTTCCTTTCCCTAATGGTTTGGGGGCTAGGAGTGCAAGTCACAGCCCTCTATTCATTCTTGGTCTTTCAGGAGAATAGCCAGCAACCTGAAACTATCTAGGGACACACACACATACACACTGCCCTGTTACTTCCATCAGTCATCTAATTAGTATTCAGAAGGATACACATCACTTTAGAGATTCCAAGGATTTTAGGAGCTGTGTGTCAGGAAGTAGGTCAGGTATATACTGTGAATATACCCTTCACAATATCACAGGGAGCAACTTCCTGGTCATGTGCCTGTGGCACTAGAGGGTATCAGAATACAGGAAATGTAGGCTGGCTGTACCCACAGATCAACGATAATTAATGTGAAGGGTCCATGGATGTTATCTGAAATTCTAACCCTCTTCAGTTGCTCATTAGTTGGTATGTGACTAGTGTATTGGGAAGATACCTGGGAGGGGTCCGTGATGTTAGGAATATTTTTTTTTTCTACTTAAGAGTATCTGAGGATGATTGAAAAGTTTACCAGGAAACTACCCAGCCAGCTTGCCTGCTTCTTCCCTTTCTAACTCCCTGCCTCCTTCCACAGTATTTATTTATACTTCATTTGTAACTGAAGATAAGTATCTTTGAAATCAAGCCTGTTGGCACATGTCTAAACACTCTTTAACTGAGAGAGCTATTCACAGAAACATTTTTAAGTGCCCATAAACTAACACATACATTGACAAATTCTAATCATAAGTTTCAAATCAGGATCCTGACATTAATATTTTGGGATGTTCTAGTGCAGATCAATATTTTTCTTGGTACAACCCCTTATGGACTGTATTGTGTGTATGTGTGTGTGCGTGCATGTGTGTGTTTGTGTGTGTGTGTGTAGAGCTGTATGAGATGTTTTGTTAACTAACTGCAAAGCTCAGAGCTCAGTGAAAACTTACTGGAGAGCTGTACGTCATCATTGTAGAATTGGTCAGACACACAATCAAGTAAAAGCTGCATTGAAAGAGGTCGACCTTGTCCAGAGTGATCTTGCCAATCTTGAGTCTACCCCAGACATAGGTTAGTGTTTTGGTGGCTACGTGGATGCTCCTTTATTTCCTTCTTTGTCTCTACATAAAGAGATTCTTTCAAAGCTGTCTCAGATGAAAAATTTTGCTCCGATGGCTGGTATGCAACTCATTCGGCTTGGGCATTCTCTCAGGCTCTAAGCTAGCTTATGTTCAGGTAGTCCTGGTAATGAGTCATTTGCCTCTTCCCTGAGGGATAATTTTCAGCATCTGAAGATCCAACAGTTAGTCAAAGAACAGAACCCTGGTGTAAAGAGGGAAAGAAATATCTGCAAAACCTGGAAAAAGAGATATATGGCTATGACTCATGGATTGCTTTAAGGATGCAGGGTAGGTTCAAGTCTTTCAAATTTGTTTTCCTCCAGCTGTCAGGCATAACTGTAAGCTGTGAGAACTGCCAATGCCCAACTCCTAATGTTTTCTTTGCTTATCCTTCAGAATATTGAAGTGTGCATTTCCAGACCACTTTCTTAATAAAATTTAGGAATTCTGTGAAGTCAGACCTGTTCTAAGGTTTCTTCCATTGAGCAGGCTGTATTTTGGGGATGGGAAGAATTAGTTCAACTCTAGCTTTGACTTAATTGTGGTGTGATCTTTAAGTTTCCTTCTAATAAAATGAGGAAAGTAATGCTTTCTCTATGGAGTGGTATGAAAGATAAATGAGATAAAGTCCCAAGCATAAGGCCTATTGCATTGTGCTCAGTTTTGGTCATTTTTTCCCATTGTTAGACAAAATACTTGACACCTGCAATTTAAAGGAGGTTTAATTTGACTCATGGTTTCAGCAGATTCAGTCAATGGTCAGCTGGCTCTATGGCAGGAACATCATGGTGGGAGGGTGTGGTGGACAACATTGCTCATTTGAGGGCAGCTGGGAAGCACAGCAGAGTACTAGAGAGGAAGGGGCCAAAAATTGGTGATAGTATGAAAGGTCAAGCCTCTATGACCCACCCAGACATATGTGGTTCTTCAATCCCTTAGGTAGCTCCCAAGCCAATCAAGTTGATAATTAAACTTACTGTTTATAGGCATTTGTTTTCTTTTTCTAGGAAGGAGGTTCATCTTCCTGCTCCTTTACTAAGTTAGCCCTTAATGTGCAAAGGTCCCTTTAGTTCCTTTAGATGCCTGATCATCCTTGGGCACCTTTTGGGATGTGTGCAACACTGTCAGTCTCCAGAGTAGCTGCCTTCTCTTCTTTCTATTGCAAAGACACGCAAAGGCAAAAGGACGGCATTCCCAGGGTGCCTGTCACCAGGTGCTACATCACTGCGTTTATATATCTGTTCTAATAAGCAGATTGGGGGACTCATCTATTTTACTTTTCTTATTCGAGACATTAGAATTCAACATATGAGACACCAAGAGTAATTGTGCTGGGAACTGACACCAACTGCAATGAGAAAAGACCTTTGCTGCTGCCCCTGTCTCAGATTATGTACCAGGATGCGCTAACTACAGCATCTGTTTCTCCAGTTTCCATTATCAGATGCCTTAATTTATTTACTTGTTAAAAAATAACAGGAGCATTTGTGTTTTGTTGGGTTCTCCTTTATTTTACCTTCATCATTACACATCAAGTGATCTCTTGGCAAAATTAATAAATGACTGTAATTAAATATAACTGTTTTTTGGTACGATGTTTTCCCTTCTAGCACTGGCAGTTCTTTTAATGACAATGGCTTTTTAGTTTAAAACATATGCTACCAGTCTCTTCCTTATTCTGCACTACTTTGAGCACATTACTCGTTTAAGAATGATGATGACGATGGTGCGAATCGGTGGCAGCTGACCCACTCTTGTACCACAGGTTTAAAAACGAGATGTCTTTGCTAGAATAAGGCCTCATAGTTTCAGAAGATACAATATTTTTCAACAACTTGATCCTTACAGTAATTGTCTGGAGTCAACCACTCTTTCTGTTCCAAATAACTTCTGGAATCCCAACTTTACCTATCTGAAATTTGGCACTGATTTGAATCTTTATGTGTTCAGCTCAGTGACATTCATTTGCTTACTAAGTCATTCAACCAGTGAGTTAAATGAGTGAGGTAAGCCTTTAGGAGACACATTAGTGAACTAAAAAGAAGCTGGAATGAGCCTGGCTTAGGTGAGGGTCATTAAGATCACTAGTTAGGCTGAAGGGTTATTTGGAAGGAAAGTGAGAATGCGTTTCCCAAACAGAGGCATATACTGGTATTTTCCAAAGTATGTACATATTATTCCTGCCCCTTTTTTCCTTTAATCAGAGGTTGGCTTTTTTGTTCCTCTCTTTGAACAGATCATTTTATTAAATAAAATATGATGGGGAAATGCTTGGACTTGAGCACATTAGCCCTCTGTGCCCCTGTCACTGGGAATGCCTCCTCTTCTACCTCAGACAACACCGACTAGTTCCTATGGTTCTATTCCTAAACTGGACTTTTCCATTCACCCACTCTGCTCACTTCTATCAGTCAGTTTGGAATATGACAGCAAAACTCACACTGCTAATCCACCCACCAAAGGCTGTATGTATACCACCTCCAAAATATCCTGGGGCCCCTTTATCATCCTGAGTATAGCTTTGTGGTGACAAAAATAATCTAAACTGAGCATGGTACATGCTTGTAATACTTGATAAGTGGAGGCAGAAGGATCATACAAGTTCAATACCAGCCTGGGTAACTTAGTGTGAACATTAAAAAAAAAAAAAAGCTCAGTGATAGAATCTGGGTTTCATCCTTAAAATTTCATCAAGTAAGCAAACAACCAAAAGAAAAAAAATATAATGATGTTCTCCTCAGCAACAGAAACTGAGTTGGTGTGCTGCCTTAGATACAGAAGCCAGTTTTTGAAAAAGTCTTCCAGTGGCCTGCTTCACCTTGCTGGATAAACAGTAGTCTCAACATGGAAGAATTAAGGAATTCTGTTCTTCTACTTCTTTATGCAACCACAACAACAACACACACATACATATACATACGCATGTACCTATAGAATGATTGCTGTCACTTGTGTCTGTTATGTGGTGGATATTCAAGAGATTATCACTTTCCTTTTCTTCTATCATGGTGGACCCATAATAGGTGTTCAATATATTCTTAATGTGTTAAGTATATTAGAGGCACAGATGCACACTAAGTGTAATACATAAGAAAAACATCTTGTTTCTGTCCATTGATATGGGAGTTAGACCAATAGGGATCACGGGATTTTATTTGCTCCTAATGATCATCATAGCCATCACTGGGGTGCTTTTAGACATGGAAGGGGCTCAGTGAATTTTTGCTGAATATATTTGCTTAGAGCCAAAGGACACTGGCCTCATCCAGCCAGCCTTCATACTTTTTATAGATATTTGTATAAAGCAGAGATGCTCAGTGTTGTTCATTTATACATCCTCGTAATCTTTACCCATTGGGTTGATTATTATTTCTGATTTTTTATGATTCCTATTTATGTGTTCAATTATTTGTTATTTTTTGAAAAGGAGAGTTTGAATGAAGTACAATTGTGACTGAGGAATGGGAGAAGATGTTGATGGGAAGACTGAAAGGGAAAATAAAAGGATTTTGATCATGTAGAATCATGTAGGGAAGACAATTCAGGCATCCCTGGTATACCATTTAAAGGGGTTGGATTCTGTGGACACTAAAACTAGATGGTCTGACTTAATCTCAAAGGAAAAGGGTCAATTATGTTTTTATTCTTAACACTTTTAAAATTAAAATAAGAAAAAATAAAGTAGAATTTATGAAGCAATTTGTACACATTGTAAAAATGTTCGCATGTTTACATGACCATAAAAACTAAAATTATCTTCTGAATCCCAGTTTCTAGTGATAAAATCTTAAAATGCTTCCATTCTTAGTTTCTCTGTTTTACTACCAGAATCCTAACATACTTGGTTTATTAAATGTAGACAGCATGTCCTTATTCCTTGCTATGGGGATTTAGAGCCACATACATACCTTAATGGCATCTTCCCTCCATCACTCCTCTTCTAGATTTCTTTCTGCATACTATCACTTATCTATATAAAGGCACAGTCACATTTGTGTTCTGTTCTCTCAGTATAATTGGGTTTTTCATACCTTACAGTTTATTTGGATGGAGTGCTTGCTGTTTGATTTTTCATTTGTTTATTCCATTCAACAAATATTGAGTGATTATTTGGTACTAGGTATAGGTCCATGTACAAGAGTTCCCAGAACAATGGGCAAGACCCTCTGGTCTGGGGGTACAGTGGAGATCACTCAAGTATCTGTGATCAGCTGCAGTAGGCTATGTGAGTTCGTGGATCCTGGCTGGACTCTCACATCTTGGGAGCCTTAGTTCAGATGATTTTCATGTGTTCTCTCAACCTCCAGTAGGCTAGCATGGGTTTGTTTTTAGGGTAACCTGGATATGTTCTTATGGTGATCACAGAAAACAATGGACATGGACAAGATCTCTTGGGGCTTAGGGCTGGAGCCAGCACACCATCACTTCATTTCCATTGTGTTGACTGAAGCAATTACAAAGCTAACCCAGATTCATAGGCTGGAGAAACAGACTCCATTGTCTGGTTCTGGATGAGAGGAGCTGCAAACTCACAATTCAAGTGTATGTTGGCACCATTTTTACAAGCAATCTGACACAGTAGATAAAAGCCCTCTTGGTGAGGCAGGGATACTACCTTAGGCAGGAAAGGATATGTGAGATATTTTGCCAGTTCTTCTGTGTGGAAATGGGGAACAGGGTAGAATCAAAGATGTCTCCAAATAATCTAATATTATGTGACTGTGAAGAGAGTGAAGGTAGCAAGACCTTCAGCAGAAAAAGTAGGGTGTTTGTAGGAAGTGAGTAGGGAATCAGGTGAAATGTGGCAGGACATTATAAATCCAGACTTTGGCATGCTGGAATTCTTCTATAAGGAGGGTTTTCCTGTATGTGGTTGCATATTAAAATCACCTAAGGATTTTAATAAATTGATAATTAAGTCTCATCTCAGACTGATTAAATTTAAGAGAATGGGACCTGGTATTATTTAAAAAATATTCCCAGGAAATTCTAATGTTCAGCAAGGTAGGAATCATTATCTAGATCGGTGTTCTTCTTTTGCTCATTTATTAAAGTTACCTAAGGAACTTATAAAAAATACTGATGCCTGGGTCTCACTACCAGATCATCTGTTTAATAGGTCTGAGATAGGGCTTTGACATGTGTATCAAAATAAAGTCTGTCTGGGTAAATTTAATGTGCAGCCAGTGTTGAAAACCACTGACCTAGATAGTTAATTTACACTGTGAATAATCAATGTTTTCAGGGTTGCGAGCCATGGCAAAGGGCCAGTAGGACAAAGTCTCTTTAAGCTCTGGGTAGGTCCAGAATTAGCATGAAATTGCTGGGTGCCAGCCAGGACATGGGGAGAGGAGCAATGGAGGATGAGTCCCAGGAACTCTGAAGACCTAACCTGGATCCACACCTGGTGTTTGGCAGTGTTGATCTTACTTCAAGGAGAGATGTTGGAAAACTGCCCTCAAAAAGTCCAGAATACAAAACTATCAGGACTCCATCTCAATTCCTGTCCTCTAATTTATATTTAGTCTATTCTGTAATGGTACCTGGAAAATTTCAACTTGCACTATTTCCTTTGAGGAGGTCAATTCACAATGTCTTGAGTCTTAGCATGTGAATGTTTTCCTTGATTGTAAAGCTAGAACTGCTTCTTCCCTGACATCATTCTATGAGACTGAGCTTTGACCTTGTCACATCTTAGATAATTCCCAAGTCTTTTGTTGTTAATGTCTTGTATTTGTAGCCTGACTGTCTGCCTACAGACAGTCACTGGGTCTGTGACAGAATATTTAGGTATTTAGGTATTTTTTTCCTGTTCATAAATCATTCTTGGCAGAACTTTAATCACTTGGGCTTGTAGCTGGCCCCTCTTGACTTTCCTCTAGTTTATTTTTGCCCTCTGTAAGTTTCCTCTATTTTGGAGAAATATTTAATCATATAAAAGAGAGGTCGACTCCTGTTTGACCCATTCCTGTTTATAGGATTTTTCAAAGTGGGCATCAGAATCCCTTTAGGCTGGTAGAATACTCTTGAAAAAGGTCACATGTTTGAATTCCACTGCAGACTTCTGAGGATGGATTCCAGCATCTGCACATCTCACTTTTTTGGTGATGCTTATTATGTGAAATTTTATAGTTATTATTGAAATAACTTCTTAGAGAAGAAGTCAGAATAATTTGGGAAGGAGAAGCTTTGCTCTACAAACCTCATCAATAATCGAGGCACAAACCCTCCTTAAAGAGTTTTCAATAAAGTTCTATGCTAGAAATCACCATTTCTTGTTAGCCTTGATTATCAGTAAGGCTGGTCAATTGATACACATCAAATTGGCACATCCAAGATATAAGCAAAAGCAAAAGGGAAAAAGAGAAGTGTAAGTATAACGGATAAATAGTGAGGCAGAAAATGGAAATGTAGATAAGGAAAAAAAAGAGATATACGTAAAAATGATCTAGTGTCATCCATGACAGTACCCCATATATTGTATTTAACATTTTGAAGCACTTTATAGCATATGCAGTCTTCCTATACATGATCCTCCTAAGTGTCCTGGTCAGTGTTAACATCCTTATTTCACATGAAACAACTGAGACTTCTGGCAGCAACTGGTCCAAGCTCACATAGCTACTGAATGACAGAACTAAGACTGGAACTAAGACTTGAACTTAGGCATAGGGAGCAGAGTCAAGTGGGTGTTGTTAAGGTCCTTCCAAACCCACAGAGTAAAGGTCAACAAGCTTGGGGAATGACCTCATTTACATGTTCTAAACAAAATAAAACTGGTCAGTGTTACCAGAGTGTCTTGATTCTCCCTTTCTTTTCTCCTCATCTCCTGTATACTCAACCACACCCCTACCCTACATACCAAGAAGTGCAGTTATGGCTCTAAAATCTGGAGGAAGTTTCCAATCATACAGCAGTACAGTCAGGATGATTAGGTTTAATGGAATCAGTAAGATAAATTAAGGTCCTGGGATCATGGTCAAAACTTCACTTGATCTAACTGACTGTGACTGAGGGCAGGGAATCCTACTTGCAATTCCTTCTGCCCCTTTTTTGCTTACTATCTTCTAGCTCAGACCATTTTGCTTTAGATCACAAATGTTACCAACCATCTTGAGACTACAGTAATAACTAACCTAAGTATCTTTGTTGAAAGTTTATGTAAGCTTTTATGCCTATTATTTCTCTTGGTCATCAAAACAGTCATGTGACATACATGTAATGTCTACTAGTGATTATAAGAGTATTAGTTCAGGAATACTTGCCACACCAGACCAGCTAGCTCTCTCCATGAGGAACAAAGATAAATGTATGCACTGAGTGGGGGAAGCAAAGCAAAGGGACACTATTGCTAGCTGGGGCTCAGGCTCCATAGATGCTGAGCAACATTCTGGTAGAGCAGGCTGCTCTGTATGCAGACCCTAGCCGGATGGGAGCAAGCTAAAAGAAACCACATTTCTGATTTTACTTCACTTCTTTGGATTAGCATACCTAATCTCTACATGCCTGCTGAGACACCCCCAGGGAAAATGGAGTGGATGTAAAAGATGGAGCCTAAACCCACTGAGCTCTAACTTGATGCTTTGGGAGAAAAGACCAAGAGAGAAAGCCCACAGAGCCTAAGGGAGAACAGTCCTAGGTTCCAAGATACACCTTATGTCTTAAGGTCTAGGGGAATGAACTGAACCCTTGATGGTAGAACTATTTAAGTGATGAAATCATTTTGCTTCTTTCTTGGGCACTCTCATTAAGATCTAGAGTCTAGGGGGCTGGAGGGAGACAATGGGGCCCAGAGCCCCGTCTGTGTTACCAGCAGCTATATTTTGCCACCAGGAAGTTGGAGATCAGGGAAGTTGTTACTTACTCAAGGTCATTTTTTTAGTGTATAGAGGAGTCTGATTTGAACTCTTGAATCTGGCTACAAAACTTAGTGATTTTCCCATTGAATCACCTGTTCTCTCTACCAACCATCATCTCTTTCTTATGTGGAAAATCAGGTCTGCTCTCCTGCACTTCCTCTCATAGGAACATTACTATTAGAATAATAAAAAGAACCTAAGGACTGTTTTTCCTCCACTTAATGTCTGCTCAGGGAAGACATGGTGCCCATGGAGCTGTGTGGCTCCCAGTGCAAGAGGCCTCAACCTCACATGCAGTAGTCCTGCTCACGCGGTGCCGTCTCACCCATTCCATCTTACTGTTCCTCCTTGAAAGCTCAGATGAGCCAAATGGCCATGCTGTCCCCTAAAAGAGAAATTGGGATTTATTTTGGGGAAAGGACCTATTTTAAGCTAAAAGACAGGGGCTCCCTGTTCTCCTGCTGTGCTGGCTTGTTTCCATTCTGTACTCAGCACAAACTGAGTATTCTCTAAACAATAGGTGACTCAGCCCTTGCTAAATCTCAGGTGAAATGGATTTAGCAAGCAAGGAGACAAAATGTCTTTCTTTTTTTTTCTTTCATTTTTCTTGGTTCTATTTGATGATAATTTTCAGTGCTCAGTACTCTTTTCATCCAAAGATCTGTAATTAATTAAGTCTCACAACTCCCCCGGCAGGCAGAGGAGTACAAGAATGTTCATTTAAAACCAATCCTATTTGATACAGTAGGACTGTTACTAAGGCTCTTTAAGAGAAAAAAACCTTTCTATTGTGAAACTTCTTCTTAATAGAGTAAATTAAGGGAGAAAGAGAAGAAGTAATTTTTCCTGGGCTGTCTGCTCAGTTATGGCCACAGAAGAAATCTTGATACCTTTCTTGGGTTGAAACAGGTGTGTAAGCCATTGCTACACAGAAAATCAGGACAAAATTTAGTAGCTTTAGACAATAATAAACACTTATCATGTCTTCCAATTCCTGTGGATCAGGAATTCAGGAATGACTTAGCTGGTGTTTCTGGCTGAAGTTCTCATGAGGTGGCAGTCAGGATGTCAGTAGAACTGCAGTCATTTGATGGCTTGATTGGGCTGGAGGGTTTCCTTCTGAGATGGCACACTCTGACAGTTTTTCGCTCTGGTAGTTTTCACCGTGTGTGTGTGTGTGTGTGTGTGTGTTTTCTCAGAGAACTGCTTTAGTGTCCTAATGACATGGCAGCTGTTTCCCTATAGCAAGAAACCCAAGGGAATAATGGTAGTAACAGTGGTCTTTATTGCTTAGCATAGAAAACACACTATCATTTTCTTAAAGTCCTTTGGACTATACGGGCCAACTCTTATCATTGTGGGAAGGCACTGAACAAGGGTATAGCATCGGGAAGGAAGAATCATTGGAGGCCCATGTGGAGAGGCTGACTACCATATTAGGACCTATTAAGCAAGAGTTAATCTATGATATTTTGGGAACATCTTCCAAATGACCAGCTTAGAAGGCTGACATATGTGGAAACTAAACAATACAGTGTTAAATGAACAATGAATTACAGAAAGAAAAATCAAGGAGGACATAGACAGTTTTTAGAACTAAACGATAATGTCAGTATAACATGTCAGAACCCATGGGACACAATAAGCAGTCCTAAGGGGGTAGTTTATAGTTGTGAAAGTTCACAAGAACAGAGCAAACCCAAATAAATAACCTAATGATATATGATAAAGTTCTAGGAGAACAAAAACAATGCAAACCCAAAGCTAGTACAAGGAAGGAAATTACAAAGATCAGAACAGAAATCAGTGAAATTGAGACCAAAACAAGACAAAACAAACAAGCAAACAAAAATACAAAGAAGTAATGAATGGAAGAATTGGTTCTTCCAAGGAATAAACAAAATAAATGAATGCTTAGACAAGCTAACCTAAATAAATAAATAAACAAACAAACAAATAAATAAATTGAGAGAAGGTCCAAAATCAATGTAATTGGAAATGGAAAATGAAATCACAACAGATGCTGCCAAAGTAAAAAAGGTTACTAACAACTATTTCACAAACCTGTATGCCAGTAAATTGGAGTATTCAAAAGAAATTGATAAAGTCCTAGATGAACATGAATTATCAAACTGAGCCAAGATGATTTAAAACCCTGGATAATCCAATAATGGGCAATGAAATTGCAGCAATAATAAAAAAAAAATCTGCTGTCTTAGTTACTTACTTAGTTATTTTTCCCATTGTTGAGATGAAATACCAAATGCCTAAAGTTAAAAGAGGAAAGCTTTATTGTAGTACATAGTTTGTAGACACTTCAGTCATACTTGACTGGCTGTAAGGCAGGGTAGGATGGTAGAAGGCATCACAGAAGAGAGACAGTTCATGGTGGGCAGAAGGCAGCAAGGCAGAAAAGTAGCAAGCAATAAGTGATAACAGAAGTGATAACAACATTCTTTTGTATTGTACCCTTAGGGCAGGTAGCGCTCACACCCAGGGTAGGGTACCCTTAATGCTAACATCACACCATGAATCAATTTCAGCATCACATCCTTAATCTCAGCATCACACACTCTAAATCCACTTCTGAAAAGCCTCACCTATGATTATATGCAGTGTTAGGGGGACATCTAGATATAAGCCTCAACACCTGCCAACAAGGAGAAGCTCAGGTCTGGATAAATTCACTGGTGAATTCTTTAAGAACCTCAGGGAAGGTTCAACACCAATACTCCTTAAGCTCTTTAGTAAAGTTGAAAGGGAGGGCTACTCCAAAAGTCTTTCTTGGAGGGTACCTTACCCTGATTCTAAAGCCATACAAGGATCCAACCAAAAAAAGTACTATAGATCAGTCTCTTTAATGAATATAGATGCAAAAATCCTCAACAAGATTCAAGATTCAAGATCCAAACAGAATTCAATGGATCATCAAAAATATCATACATCATGACCAAGTAGGCTTCATCCTAGGGATACAAGGATAGTTCAACATCTGCAAATCAATAAATGTTATACATTACATAAATAGAAGTAAGAACAAAAATCACATAATTGTCTCAATTAAAGCAGAAAATTCTTTGACAAAATCCAACATCTTTTCATGATAAAAACACTGAATAAAATAGCTACACAGTTAAAGACATCATATTACAGTGATGTATGCATACCCTTGTTTGTAGCAAAACAATTCATAATAGCTACATCTTGGATATAACCTACATGCCCATCAACAGATGAATGGATAAAGAAAATGTGCTTTTACTCACAATGGAGTAGTACTCTGCCATAAAGAAAGATTTGCAGGTGATGTGATAGTCTACATAGAAAACCCTAAAAACTCCTTGAAAAGACTACTACAGTTAATAAGCAAATTCAGCAGTGTAGCTGAATACAAAGTCAACACTCAAAAATCAATAGCATTCCTGACACAAACAACAAACTCACTGAGAGAGAAATTATGGAAACCACACCTTTCACAGTAGCATCCAAAAAAAAAAAAAAAAAAAAGAAAGAGAAAGAAAGAAAGAAACAAATACTTAGGAATAAATCTAATACAGGATGTAAAAGATCTATACATTGAAAACTATAATACTCTTTAAAAGGAGATTGAAGAGGATATCAGAAAATGGAAAGATATCCCTTGCTCTTGGATAAGAAGAACCAATATAGTGAAAATGGCCATACTCCTAAAACTGTTATACAGATTTAATGCAATCCCAATCAAACGACCATTAACATACCTCACAGATCTATAGAAAAATTCCTAAAATTCATTTGGAACTAGAAGAGACCTAGAGTATCAAAGGTAACCCTGGGAAACAAAGGCAAGGCAGGAGGCATTACAATCTGCAAAAAAACAGACCTGAGGATCAATGGAACAGATTAGATGATGCAGACACAACTACAAAGACACTCAGTCACCTTATCTTTGGTAAAGGTGCCAAATATGTTCACTGGAAGAAAGATAGCCTCTTTAATAAATGGTGCTGGAAAAATTAGCTGAAGACTAAAACTAGATCCTTGTCTATCACCAACCACTAAACTAAAGTCAAAATAGATCAGAAATCTAAATATTAAAATAAAACACTAAATTTACTGGAAGACAAGGTAGGTGGAAATCTTGAAGATATAGGGGTAGGGAAAGAGTTCCTGAACAAAATGTGAACTGCACAGGAAGTATTTCAAAGAATCAACAACTGGGATCTTATCTTATTAAAAAGTTTTTGAACCTCAAAAGAAATCACCAACAGAGTGAAAAGAAAACCCACAGAATGGAAACAAATTTTAGCCAACTGTCCCTCAGACAAAGGACTTTTATCTAGAACATATAAAGAATTGAAAAACATCAGGCCTCTAAATTCAAAACCCAGCCCATAAATGGGCATCTGAAATGGACACACACTTCTCAGATGAAGATATACAAATGAAAAATAAATACATGTAGAAATGTTCAACCTCACTGGTCATTCATGAAATGCAAATTAAAACAACACTGAGATTCCACCTCACTCCAGAAAGAATGACTGCCATCAAGAAATCAACCAATAACAAATGTTGGCGGGGCTATGGGGAAAAAGGAACACTTCCCCACTGTTGGTGGGAGTGTAGACAGGTACAGCCACTGAGGAAATCAGGATGGAGATTCCTCAAAAATCTAGGATTGGAAGTTCCATTCAATCCAGCTATTCCCTTTGTGGGTATTTTCCTAGAAGAACTGAAAACATCATGCCACAGCGATATATGTGCACCTATGTTTATAGCAGCACAATTTGTAATAGCTAAATCTTGGAAACAACACAAATGCCCATCAAGCATGGAATGGATAAAAATATGTGGTATTTTTATACAATGGAGTATTACTCAGCTATAAAGGAGGATAAACTTAAGACTCTTATAGGTAAATGGATGCAACTTGAGACCATACTCATAAGTGAAATAAATCAAACTCACATGTGCAAATGTAGTATTGTCTCCTTAGTATAAAAAAAACTGGAAGAGTAATAAAATCCAAAAACTGAAAGAGTAATAAGATCCAAAACTGAAAGGGAAATAGTACTCAAAAAGAAAAGACACTTGGGATAGGGGAAAGGAGAAGAGGAAGAAGGGAAAAGATTATATGTATATTAGCATACATATATATGTGTGTATGTACATAGATACAAAATAGATAACTATACTACTAATCTCTGTCATCAAAAAGAACAGTTTGTGCTTTAATTGTTAGATTGTTTGATCGTTTTTTTCATGCCTAAATCTTGTAACCTGAACAACTACTTCTAAGATAATGATATGCCATATATTAACTAGTGTTAATTTCCTACTATTTTTGAAATTCTGTATCATTTCTATCTTTTTTGTTTTGTTTTTCAAATAAAAAAATGGATGCACCTTGAGACTATAATTTTCAG
Organism: Dasyprocta punctata; assembly: GCA_004363535.1. NCBI lineage: Eukaryota > Metazoa > Chordata > Mammalia > Rodentia > Dasyproctidae > Dasyprocta > Dasyprocta punctata. The sequence goes on from RJWM01003177.1 coordinate 99,039, forward strand.
TGAAATAAATCAGACACACCAGCTTAAATATCACATGGTTTCTTTTATGTGAGAAATTCAAATTATAAATAAAGAGCAAAACAAAATAGGGAGACAAATCTTTTTCAAAGGGGAAAATGATGAAAAGATGAGGAAGGGGAGGAGAAAGGGGAGGGAAAAGAGATAAAAAAGAATTTAAATGTGCTATGTGCATGTACCAACTTCACACAGGAATGTAATCATGTACTGCAAACATGTACCAATTTAGAAAGAAAAGAATAAAGATGAAAAAAAAGGCAAAACATCTTGTATCCATCAGAGATAGAGAATCTACAGTTAATTTTTTAGTTTGTTGGTGAGGTTAGAATAAATAACCAGCTTTATTAATGGTTAAGAGTTTGATCCATAATGAAGTGATGGTTCTCCTTAGGAACTGGATATTTGTCACAGACTTTTTACTGGGGCAGTGGTTCCCCTTTGTTGTTCTATGGGCCAGTATGTTAACCATTAAGAAGGTTTTTCTACTGATAGGGTTTCTAAGTGGGTACATTTGGAACCCAGTATGCTGGTTCACCTTGTTATGCAGAGGTAGCTTCAAGTTATATAAAGTGAGAATCATGATAAATAGCAGTCATATTTGTTTGCTTAACATCTATCCATGACCTATTTTCTTGGCTTCATAAAATAAACTCATAAAATTGGGCAACTAGTTGTTAAGGACTGCTGTCAATAATTTCCAACACTGTTTAAATGTTATATTAAATGTTATAGAATATCCTGTATCATAATGAGTGCTAAAGAGACATATAGAGGATGAGGTCACTGGCCAATAATGATAGTTTTAAGGTCATTGTTTGTAATCTCAGCTTATATGAGGACTGGCCTTAATACCTTGTCCAGAAATAATTTTATGCCTAGCATAAATATTAGTCCACTGATTCTCAAATATTTGCATCTAGAGGAATCACCTGGGGAGTGCTAAGAAATAAACATCTTTACTTCTACGTCTGGGGTTCTGATTCAGCAGGTATAGGCTACCCTATGTGGTTGGGTCCACATTTTGAGATACACTGTGCCAAGGACAGCTAAATTTCACTGCAGTGTATGACCCTCATATCTAGTTAATCCCTAGTAGCAAGGGTTTGGTCTAGAGTGGGTGACATATAAGGGGCTGCTTGATCAAGTTCACTCGGTGAACTAAGGAGTTTGGTGAGATCTGGACAGATGCGGACAAGCATTGTGTCGGCATTATCTTTCTAAGTATTTACCTTCCTTCCTGCCAGATGTTCAGCTCCTAGAAGCAGGACCTGTATGCTATTTAATTTTGCAACTCCCACAGTGGCTAGCATGGTGTCCAGCTTGTAGCAGGTTTGCCATAGATACGCTGTCACACAGAGGCAAGTTCATCTGAGATGGTCAGGAATTCTGGATCACACCCAGAACATGCTGCATGTTGATAGGACTGCTTTATTACTTTTGATGTTGAGTGACTCTAGATCACTGCCATGCTCACCTTTTACTTCTGCCTTCTCTCTTCCAAGTGTCTCAAGGTGGGTAGTGATGGTGAAACAGTCAGGGCATAAATGACTACCTCCAGTGTGTGACTTTGAGAAATGACATAAAAATAAAAGCTGAACAGGGCAAGAGTATTTCAGCCATACAGAGCACCTCTACTTCAATCAACCAGGAACATTTGGCATACAGCATGGCAGACACAGAGATAATGACATGGTCCTGAAGAGGACACTCGAGAGAAAATGGCAGAGGGGCAGCTTGCTTCACTCAATCACAGAACCACTACTGTGTGCTAAGAAATGTTCTAGGTGCTAGGTATATTAAAAGAAACCAAAGTGGCTTATATTTTAGCCAAAGAGATAAATAATAGATAAGTAAATATATGACACAATATCACATAATCATTAGTGTCAGTAAAAGAATAAAGTAGTGGAGGGAAACGTACTAAAATAAGAGTAAAAATCATTCCAAAGTGTATTACTTTGCTATAATCATGATGAAAAATTTAACAAATCCATTTGACTAATATTTATTCAGGACCTACTATGGGCCACACACACTAATGAGCAGTGAAGATACAGTGTTAAGACAAATTTCCTGATTTCATGGTGTTTTTTTAAAACCAGGAAAAAGACCACAAATAATCAAAAGCATGCGAAAACATAGATGTTCTCATCTATGTGGTTCATGCTGTCTAGAGAATAAGTGAAGGAGAAGGGATATAATGACCAGAATGGCTGCTTTAGCTTGGCTGGTTAAATTCCTCAGCAAGGAGGTGATGTTGAGATGAAATCTAAGGAACAAACCAAGGACCCAGGCCAAGAAGGAAGGCCAGAGGGGCAGACCATTGGCTCAGCAGATCTAGTAATAGAAACAGTGTCAGTGTAGCTTTATAAACTATGGTGCAGAGGGGGCCTTGTTATAGTAATTAAGGAGAAAAATATATCCTTCTTACATAGATATGACTTTGTGAAAAAGTAAAGCTCTTAGAAAAACTTTTACTCTTTCCATTTAAATATTGCCTTGTTCTTATATCAGAGGCATGTGTAACATGTACATCAATCAATTTATAATACACATTTTTTTCTTGTAATTAGCTCTTTTTTACTCCGAACCCTCGAGAAAATCCAAAGTTCAGGCCAAGTGTTATAAAATTTTATTGGGAAGTATAATTAGCCGAAATATTGTAAGGTGGTGTCCCTATCATTGTGTTGATCTATGCAGTAACTGGGAATTCTTGGTTAATAAAAGTCTGCATGTCCCTTTATCTTCCACAACATCTAGATGCAAATGTCTCTGAAAGACTGGGGGTGTACTTTTCCTGTGCATAGTTTCCCAGCTACTTGAATTTTGGAACAGCCAGGGAAGTTCCCTGAGCCATCTTCCTGGAAGTTGAAATCTCTTTAATGCCCATCTATAGAGTAGTTCTTGCCTCTAGTTCTGTCCCTCATCCAGGCCAAACATATCATCCAAGTTCACTTTTGTGTTTTGGGGCAGGGAAACAATTTTTCTTTTCTTTTCTTTTTTGAGGCACCGGGGATTGAACTCACAACCTCGCACCTGTCAGGCGCTTAAGTCACTGAGCCAAACTCCCGGCCCTGGTTTTTTTGAGGCAGGGTCACACTGTGTAGCTCAGGCCGGCCTTGCACTCGAGTTGTAGCCCAAGCAGGCCTTGAACTCACAACACTTCTCCTACCTCAGCCTCCTGAGTGCTGGGATTAAAGGCGTGCGCCACCATGCCCGACTAGGAGACAATTTCTTTACAGGGCCTTACTATCATCTCTCTTTTTTTTCCCTATTGCTTTTCCTTTGCTGTCTAGCGAATCCTTTCTATTCTATTGGGTCATTTTTTCCCCAGTTAATCATACAAGTTCCTGTTTGCTTACTCATCCTCTGTGTTTTCATGCTTCTCTAAAGTAACTTTCTATTTATACTGGGTACAAATGAATATGCAAAAATCAGGTGGGTAGACTGTGTTTGCATAGAAACTTACTTATATGCTAAAAATGCAATGAAAACTTTAATGTAAGTTTACTGTATATTTTAGTGTATTGTATATTTATTCTCCAAAATAAACTTAGCAACTTTCACATTATGAATCACTAAGCCTTATGCTTTACCAAAGAAGGGAGCACGATTTCTCAAGATACAGTATTGTTTTTAGAATGAAAATTGAATTTGTTTCATGACCAATTCAAATCAGTTTTGAAATTCTCTACTACCTCAGCCTTAACCAGCTTTAAAATGCAAATGCTACCCATGAGGAACAAATGTCTTTTCAATTATTAAAACTGAATCTCAAGATTTATAATGGTTTCTTAAGATAAAAATGTTTGAATGTATCTGAGAAATATTTCTTAAATTCTAGTAATTAAAAAACACAGAAGCAAAAACTTGAAGGCAAAGATTGAGTTGTGAAAACTAAAATGTATTTAATTTTCATAGCAGTTCCAAAGCATCACAGTAGAAGGATCAGAGTAGAGAAAGAGAAGCTCATGGGAAAGAGATAGGAATGCGTGTGCATGCATGCGTGTGTATGCACACACACATGTCAATATTTTTATGATCTATGGGAAATAGGTTCAACCTAGTGACTGAAATTAGACTCAGGATGCTAATCTTAGTTTTGCTTTCTAACTTGCAAAAATGTGTCAGAGAAGCAAGGGTAATAATTAAATGGTTTTGATTTTCTATAAAACAGGTGTGATGATAATCAAATATTTACTGAACTTCTGCTCTGTACTTCTTGCCCAGAACTGGGGCTGTTAAGAGATACAAAGGAACTAGAAGATCACTGTGTCTGCCTTTGACAAGTTCACCAGTGCTTTGGCTTTACATTACACAGCTTGCCACTTATGCACTACATAGTCCTGGGCACAGAGACAAATAGTTACAGAAATCAACAGAAAGCAACATTTCTAATATTTTGTGAGGCCAAAGCAAGGTGCTTCACAAAGAGGAGTTTTACTGAACCTGGAGAGAAAGGCAGGATTTGCCATCATTTTCTTTTTCATGAAACAATAGTAACTCATTTTTACTAATAATACTGATTATCTGTCTATTGGCTCATTGATCAGTGGATAGAAAATCATGAAAATCCCACATGGTAACTATGTTTTAAAGGCCTTTTAGAAAATGAAATCAGAGGAAGAAACAGAAAGCCTTTCTAAGAGCCTAGACTTAGGGAAAAATGTAGGAGGCGCAGAAGAGAATTAATGGGTAATGCTTATCATTCTGTACAAAATAACCTTGACACAAATGGGAGAATTTAAAGGAGGGTAAGTGACTCCCAGCCCACTCACCCAGGATGATGGAGAAAATAATCATGGGGTTGCTGGCAGGTTGGGAAAAGAAGACCCAGGGTAGCTTTCCCTCCTCCGTTATGGCTGTTTCTGAGCTAGAGGTAGGAAGTGCACAGCTGCAGGCACATTTTAGAAACTCAGCCCTTTCTACTTTCCAATTCTTTTAAGCATGTAACTTGATCTAAAAGCAAATTAGATGTGTCTCCTTTTACCCTGTTCTCTTGAGGCACCATGCAGAGATGTGAGAGTTGCCTTAACACTGATGTCTATGAGGTTGAAGTGAACTAAATGGGGTAGAGAAACCAGAATATTGGAAATTATTTTTGATGACAATGTAGTGTGTTACAGTGGGGAGCTGGGGTGTGAATATCCCCATGCTTCACGTGTGAGAGAATTAATCACTCATGGTTTCCATTTAGCCAGTGGTTTTCAACCTTGGCTACACATTAGGATCACTTGGGGAACTTTACAAACTCCCAATGCCCAGGTGCCCCCTTCACCTTTTCTGCAGCAGGAACGGTCTGAGTGTTGGGTTTTGTGAAGCTCCCCAAGTGAGTGTAACATTTGATAAAGAACCACTGCTCTGAGTATGAATTAAAATGAATTGTATCTGGAGAGCTTGCTAAACCACAAAGTGCTGAGTTCCATCCCCAGTTTGTCTAATTCATTAGATTTGGGATATGACCCAAGAATTTGTGTTTCTAATACATCTTCAGGTGATACTGATACTGCTGGTCTGATGACCACACTTTGGGAGCATTGATTCAGGCTGCACTAACTCAGTATTTTCCAATTTGGCTTTTGCATGTGTTAATAAGCAGATTCGGAGTACCTTCTTCAACTCCATGAATCAGAATAGTCAGAATCTCCAATTTTGAATGCATTTTCTAGATTTGTTTTGCTTTGCTTTGTTTTAGCAGTACTGGGGATTGAACCCACAGCCTGCCCACTGCTACTCCCAGTCCTTTTTTATTTTATATTTTTATTTTGAGGCATGGTTGCACTAAATTGCCCAGAGTGGGCTTGAACTGGTGATCCTCCTGTTGCTATCTCCTAGGGTGCTGGGATTACAGACATGCACCAGCCAGCTTCACTGAAAAATCTTTTTTCCCTTTCTTTTGACTGTCATTAGTGACCTAGCAGAGAATTTAGTAATTTTTTCCTTTGAGAATTATTTTTATATAAATTGAGTATGTGGCCATATGAAGGCTTTTGTATTTTATGCTGTTCTTATAGGAAAATTCTATAGATTGCATTGTATTAAATACTCTGAGGAACATCATCAATGGTTCAAACCTGAGAAAATAGACTTTGTTATGGAGCACAGTGTACAGTAACAGATTCACCTATTTACACAGTGAGCTGTTTAAGAATTACCTTTTACATTCAACATTGTTAGGTAATTGCACACAGCAGGAGACATGTAAGAGTAGGAGGATCATCTTTCAAATTTTAGAGGACGTTATTGTTACCACTGGTGCTTGTTGGAAATTAGATTTCCAAGTCACAGTTCCAGAGAGTCTTAGTCCTTGGTAGCATCCAAGAATCTCTGTTTAACAAAGGTTGGTGATTCCTATACAGTAGGTCTAGGAAGCTCATTTTAAGAAATGGAAGATTAGGTACTAAGAAGGTGAAAATAATTTTTCTCAGTTGACTGAGTTACTAACAAACAATTTGATATCTATTACTATTTGTTCACCTTGGGTAATCTACTGTGTTAAGAGCTAGGTCACAGCTGGGCTACGTGTCAGCTAAAGTATTAATATTCAGGATATACTTTTTAAGCATGTAATATTATTCCACCTACCTATCCCTTTCTTGTAAATTCAGATAGTGTGGAATTTTGCTCTTTTTTCTTCCCTATAATTTCCTTCTTTTTATAGGAAAAAAGGAACAGGTACATGGTTAAAATGGAGCCTATGCCAAATTTCCATTCAGTTGAATTTTCTTCCACTTTACAATATTTTCCTGTCTGGGCCATTGTGTCAGTCAGCTCTCCTGTTGCTGGGACACCATATCCAGCACCCACAGTTTAAAGGAGGGAATGTTTAATTTGGTTCATGCTCTCGGGGGATTCAGTTCATGGTTAACTGGATCCAAAACAGTACCAACATGTCAGAAAGGCATGTAGTAACAAAGTTGCTAGTTCCTGGTGTCTGGGAAGCTGAGCAGGAGACTAGAATTAGAAATGAAAGAGACCAGGAACCATATATAGTATCCAAGGTGAAGGACCCACCCACACACAACTAAAACTGTGCTTTACAATTGACCTAGGCTTTTCTTAATCCAATCAAGTTGACATATCATGATTAATAGTTACATCCATCTTATTTTGCTTTCTTGTTTTTTCTTGTTCTCTGTTCCTTTGCCCAGTTTTACCTCTACTACTCCATGATTCTCTCCCCAAAGCTGGGTGGTGGTGGTGATGGTGGTTGAGGGTTAGTAAACCAGAAGAAAACACTATCCAAGTCTTTTATGATATCTTGTTAAGTGAATAATAGAACCAAATAAAATAAATTTTCATCAAAGCTCGGGGTTCATAGTTGAGAAAAAAGCAGGTCTTAGAAAAAAATTATACAACACTTTGTTAATCTCTGTTGGGAGAAATCTGTGCATAACGAATCTCACAATGTGATTGCTTATTCTTCTTGAGTTAATTCTCAACCATTTGAGATCATAGTGAATTTCCTTTTCTCTCATGTTTTAGACTTCCTTTCTACCCATCTGCTACAACATTGGCTATCGCTAAGGAATCTCAGTCAGAAGTAGGAAAGACCAGGTAGGGGAGGACCTTATATTGAGGCTGGTGACAACTCAGGTGTGGCAGCAACGGCTTCTGTGATTGGCTCATCTGCTGAGATGGAAATTCACCTTAGGGGAATATGGCTGTTAAAGGCTGAGTGTCTTGACCATTTAAATGGATGACTTGATGTAGTTTGAATTGTACAGACAGGAGAAGTGGTATGTGCTCCTTATTCTTTTCTCCTCTTGGTTACCTTCTGCTCATAAAAGGAGATTTAGAGCTTAAAGATGGTTCAAGCTGTTCCTGTTATGATTTTTTTTTCTTTTTCTCTTGAGGCAGTGCTGAAGTGGATTGCCAAATCTGACAAAAAGCAGTCGTGAGCACAAACAGAGCCCATGGAAGCTCCTGCTGAAGGGTCGGAAACAGGAGTCTTAATCCTAAAGATTAAGACAGCTGCACAACACACACACACACACAGCACACAAGTGTGTGCACGCCACAAAAGACAGGCAGAGATCACAGAGAATGAAATAGGTTTATTGACTTTAAACTGTATATGGTGGAAGTGCATGTGGAGGGAGCATTTGAGGGAGAGAAGATAGAATGACAAAGAGAAATGTCTAGTGTCTTCACGGTGTTCTGTCTTCATAGCAAGAATACTAAACTTTTTATGGCAAAAGTTTAAAGGAATGAACAGTTTGGGTTACTATCACCAATGTAAGTGTTTTTCTTTCTAGAGAGCTATCTGAATTTTGTTTATTCCATCCCTGAACTCAAGATTAACTTTTCTAATATTATATTCATTTAGGAAGTATTGGTTTCTTAAGATTTCCTTTAGTTTTTAAGATATCTCTCTTGTTTCCTCCTTCCCCCCCAAATCCTGAATAACTTGAACAAAAAATACTCTGGGTAAATAAGATAAGAGTGATTCCTCTGTCAAAGAGTCAACCAAAGTGTAAGCCCCATGAAATATATACCCAATCACATATTTTAAAATTCCAATAAAACATTTTGAGTTTTGACCAAAGAATGTAGTTTATCTTCTACAGATGTAAAATTTGGATGTATTTGCATCAGTAGACCATTATTTTCTTAAACTCCAAAGTTTAAGTAGTTGGTATACTCATGTTAATTGATATTGTTTCCATTTTATAGATCAGGAAACTGAGTCTATTCAATGCCATTATATTTTGTCTAAGTATTATTTGTATATTGGCTTGCAGTTCCTTTGATCTGCCTCATTGACACAGACAATGAAGTTTGCTAATTCTTGGCTGTCCTATATAGCTGAGGCTATGCCAGTTTCATAATAGAGCCTTGATAAATGTTGTCAAACTAGATCATACTTTGTTTGAGTACATAAAAGGAGACAATGTAATAGCTTGGACTGTATTTTCCCTCCTCTCTCAAGCTTTTGAACTGTAATCAGGACATAGCAGTATACTTTAAGCCTTCGACAAATACCTGTCAATGAATTGACTGATGGACTGATTCAGGGCTCTTTTATGTTCCTTAATACTTGCCTCATGTGCTTTAACAGGGACTTTACACTTAACCAGTCTGGTCATATTTTTAGAGTTCTTTCTATTTTGACAAAAAGAATGGATAATACAATTACAAATATAGAGACCATGGGTAATCTTAAAATCATTTTAACGATGTTTCTTAACTTTTTAAAGGGACAAGTATTAGAGTGACAGGGCTTGATAATTAGTTAACAATGCCCCTTCCTTCCTCCTACTGTCATTTCTCATGCATCGCCTTAGTTACTAATCAGTTTGAACTATTATTCTAATTTAGATATCACCTTATTCTCCGTTTTCAAAGTCCATTGTGGCTCTCTGTCCTTCTTTGAGATGTTTCACTCCCAGCCTTTCAGATCTCCTTTTTATTTCCCCATTACCTTTAATTTTCAATGTGATAAATCCTATTTTTTAAATACCTGTTACAAAGTGCATTTCCAATACTCCTGGAGAAGTTGACCATACTAAAAGACTGTGAACTAGGGAACTTGCAGTAATAAAAAAGTGCATTTCCAGTACTCTTGGAGAGACTGACCACACTAAAATACAGTGAACTTGCAGTAATAAAAATAACTATGTCTCAACTTTGGTAAGGCAGATCTTAAAAGTGTCTAGAGTACTTTCTATGTGACTCTATCTGAATCTTCAGCAAGAAAGTTTGGATTTATAGTTAACCTGTGGCTTAACTGGTTGGCAATGAATTCACAATACTTAAATTCCTCTGTGTTTCTTGTTTTTAGAAGTTAGTTCAGTGTCACAGCTGAGGTTTCCCTACTGTCCTCAGCACAGAGACTTAGCAGCCATGGGAAGAATGGGCTGGAACTTCCTGCCAACTGCATGTCATTTGTGAATCCAGCACAGAACCCAGCAATTCAACAGTAATGATTCTTGCTATTTAAACTTGGCTCTTGGATTTATCTTTAAAAAATTTCTAACAAGATATGTAGTTCACACAAAGGAAGGTGCTTGTCCCTGCTGTATAGATACTGTACAAAAATTTCCTCTCTTCTCAAAAGTATGGAAAAAGGGAGAACATTTGGATGGAATTACAATGTACAATGCTCCAGAAGATTTTCTAGCCTCGAAAATTTCAGCGGGGGCAGGGGGAGAGAAGGTTGTGAAAGTCATCACATAGCCACTACCTAAACTAGGTAGACATAACTCTAGAGCTTTTGAAAAAGACCAGAAATGAAGTTCATTTCATCCAATAGTTTTATTTCATAAATGAAAAAAGGGAGGCCCAGAGAAATATGGCTTCCCAAGAATTATGGCAGTTTTAGTTCTGGTTTGCTGGGTGGATTTTCTACTGAGAGCCTTCTTTTGAGAAAAGGCCCAGTCATTCTACAATATGATCCAAGCCACGCTGTTCACACACAGACACACAGACACACACACGCACACACACACAAACACACACACAGAGGCACCCATGGTGCGAGCCATTTCTAGCTGGGTCCACTGGTCAGAATTATTAACACAGGTGTGACGTAGGAATGCTGTATGCTAACCCAGCTGCTGAATGATCCACACCATGGTGTCACAGGGTTTACTAATAGATAATACTAAGTTATACAGCTGAGGATTGTGTAATTCCTTTGTAGAAGAAATAACTAGGAAACACACATATACAGACATGTTTCTACTCTGGACATCTAGGTGTTTCCAGTTTAATTTGCCTTTCCCATCCTTTGACCTGCTCTCTTGAGGCAGGACATCCAAAGCCAAGGCCAGTTGGGGATTTGAGTTTCTGTGGGGATGTTCCTGGTTTTAGCAGCTGAGCCAGGAATTAGAGTAGTGCTCAGGCAGTTATCTGCAAATCCTCTTAATGTGTTTATGACTTTCCTCCCTGTCATGACTGGATACCTTCTATTGGTGGGAGGTGGGGGGAATCTAAGCGAGACTCCCATCACCGCTGTCTCTAAGCCATTGCACAGAAGGGAGTGATATTGGAACATGGAGCTTGAAGATGGGAGAGGCTGGGGAGGGACTATGGCTGAGGGTACTAACAAAAGGGGAAAGTGTAGCCACAGCCAGGGCTCAGCAGTCAAACCCGGGAGCCAGCATGTCCTCCAGTTCCTCATCAGCTGCTGATGGTGGTTCAATCTCCACTCTTTGTCTAAGAGAATGGGGGTATTTCACCCCTAGTCTTTCAAAATAAGATAAAATGCAAGAGGTCAGTAAACTAATTAATGTCAGTTAATGAAGCATGGGATGTTCGTCCGAATAGTGTAATGACTATGAATTAGTGCAGAAGAAATGGAATGGTGCAGAAAATGAATGGACCCAGCACACTGCTTTAGGATAGACCCAGCCACCCCCACAGTGCATTAACTATCCCCTTACCTCATTGTTTGTCCTCATCTCTGTGACTCTGGACTCAGTCTCAGTCTCAGGATACAGTGTCATAGCCTGAGATTCTCAAAACAAGGCTGGCCTCCAGGAGGGACAGGGCCAGCTGGTGACTGCAAACCTTTAGGATGTAAGAGCTCTATATCTACTTGTTAAGACACTGAAACCACACCCAAAATAACCAAATGTCGTGCATCCCTTGGTTAGGGGAACTATACAGTGAATCGAAGAGGCAATAAGCAAGCTTGAGTAAAGAGAAGAGAGTAGTTCCTCCCTCTTCCCTAAAGCCCAGGTTTAATTTTGGACTATCAATAATTTATCCACCTTTCTTGTCCACTTTTTCACATGTGCCTCAGGCTGTGCCTTAAAATGGCTCATAGGGGAGCACAGTGATGGGGAGCTTCCTGTGTACCGGCCGTTGCTGAATGGACATAAAGGAATAGGGCAGATTTCATTTTCTAAGAGTTTTCTCCTTTGAGGGCATGGTGTGGTACTTGGCACATAATAAACACGACAAATTGTTGCTCTTATCAGCATCATTTCAAAGACTTATATCAAATTTATATCATTTATTTATAGCAAATGACTTATTTATGTCAAATCGTTCATTGGCAACAAGAAATTTCAGAGGTTCAGAGAGCGGTTGATGACTTTCCTTCCTTTTTCTTTTTGTTTCTTTGCTTTGTTTCTTCTTTGTTACTTTCATTTTTGCTTCTTTTTTCTATGTTTGAAAGCTCTTGGCCCATTGGCAAAACAACAAAATGCAAAAAAGTTACAATAACCTTTAAATGTTAACATTTAGGAAATTATTTGCTGTTAACAGAAAAATTCAATGCAGTATGGTCACAAAATATGAATCACTGAATTTAGAAATGATTTTAATTCACACTGCAGTATAGGCAGGTGGCTTGGTAATGAAACATCAGGTTAGAGTGGTTTGTTGATGCCTTATAAATTTTTGCAATTTTATCAGTGGTGCATTCATATGTAGACTCATTTGGAGACAATAACAAAAGACTGATTTTTATGGTGTTTTGTATTTTCTTAAAAATACCCTGGAACAACAACAAAAAACTAGCTAAACCATGTTGATGATAATTGTTGAAGCTTGGCAGTAGGCTTCTGGCAATTCTTAGTATTTTTGCGAATGTTTAAACATTGCCATAGTAAAACCAGTTTTAAGGCTAATGCATTGGGGTGGTCTGGGATTGAAAGCCTTGGTGAATAGCCCCTCTTCCTCCAAGTCCAAGATGGGAAGCAGACGGTGGATATCTTACATTCCCTAATTGGCTCAATATTCTTTTACGGACAGTACGTTAAAATGAGATGTTGCCTGTTCACTGGGGAGGTCTCTGAGCTCCTTCCCAGGAAGCCAAACTATAGCTTGGATATATGAACACTATTCCCCATTTAGTCTTTGTCTTTGCTTTTCTTTTATCTGTTGGTATAAGGGGAAACAGAGGTGACACTTCTGTCTGGGGGCATTAACTGTCACAGAGCAGGATCCACTCATGGTAGTAGATTTGTTTTTAATTTGCTCTTAGGTGCCTCTGTGAGACAGCAGGGTCCGTTCATGGTAGTAGATTTGCTAAACCTTATGATGTTCTTATCCAGCATGAACCAGAAGCTGCTGAGAGTCTCATCTTATCTAGTGAGAAAATAGCCTCAAGGAAAGACAGATTCTATGTCTGTTTTTTTCCCTTTTCTCACTAGCTTGTTAGAGATAGATTCACTACATGAACTCTATATGCATCTGTCCACGAATTTTTTGGTCTTGTTTATGAGGAGGTGATGCCAAAAATTAAAATCACCAGTATTTATGATGTTACTTGGTATGAGTAGGCTCATAAAAGTGGGTGGGAGTTGGTTATAGTCAAGAAAAGAACCATTCATAGGTCATTCAGATTCTGTTTCATTCACTGACCACTAAACAGATATAAAGGACTTCTGTATGTAAATCTAAAGACTGTGCAGTGAAGAAGATTCCAAAGGAATTTACAATTTGGATGAGACTCACAAAATCTGTGTCTGATAAAGGTAGGGTAATTTTTTTCCACATTCCAAAGTCTGAGTGAGTACTAGTAAATATCTATATTATGTTTAAATAAAAATAAAAATGCTTATCATAGTGAAGAAACATTGCCATTAAATCCTTCTCAAAACACTCCCTCTCACTTTGAACACACTCATCCTATTATTCTTGCCACTTTCTGAAGCAGTTCTGGAAGTCCTCTTTCATGAGTGTCTTTTTATAGCTGCTTCAAGGTTCTGAATCTATTCAAGTTTCTGTCAAATAAAAATATTATGGGGTGTCCTCATCTACCTATTCACCCTATCTGGTATTCTGCAAATTCTGATTCTTCCCCAAAGTGAAAATGACCATGGAAAGTGAATTATTTTAATCAGTTCAGGACATGGAGGCAGCCACAATAGCAGAAGACACAAACGAAGACCTCCGGGACTGCTTCAGGAAGTAGCGTGAATGAGGGAATAAGTGTGTTCAAAGAAAGGGAGAGTACTTTGAGGGGGATTAACAGCAATGTGTATTTTACTGCAATAATGTTTGAAAAATTTTTGTGATGTGTAATAATGAAAAAAATTTACATGTTCACTGTATTTATTGATCACACATCATAGTTTCCAGAGAGGCACCTAAGAGCAAATTAAAATCATATGGTTAAATATTAATAACCTTCCTTTTCTAGACACATCTGTGGTCTGAGTGACATCTGAATGTACTCAACACTGCCTGACTTTAGTTCTATGATGTGAACTTTGTCCTTTACTTCCTTATTAAAGTATTTACATTTTAGTAGCTTGGTTTCTTAAGTGACTTTTTAAAAGTGGGAATCTGGTTGATATTTTTGGAGAGCGGCTTGAATCAGTTCCAATTCTACTCTGAAGAATTCTTTTGGTTACAAAGTTCCTTATGTCGTTGTGTCTCTGGGGTAGGTCAGGGAAGACATCTTGAGCACAGTGGACTGGTTGTCCTTGGAGTTCCATCTTTATCTTGCAGCCATTCTGGGTTAAAAGATGTGACTAGGATCCTCTTGCCTTGGTAGATTTTTGTCCTTTTTGCTTTAGAAAAAATTATGCTTAAAGAATAAAGATTTGATAAATGTAGGGCAATTTTTTTCCACATTCCAAAGTCCAAGTGAGTACTAGTAAATATCTGTATTACTGTACTTCCACAGATACCTTGTTTATTTCACAGTGAGTATCAGTTTGGCAGAGCTGCCGTAACAAAATACCATAGCCTGGGGGACTGAGACAATCAAAATCCATTTCTCAGAGTTCTAGAGACAACAAAATCAAAACAAAACCAAGGTAAAAGTAGGTTTGATTTCTCTGAAAGGAGCAAGGAGAGGTTTCATTGGTGGGCACATGACAGATTCTTTTCTGTGTCCTCATATCATTTTTCCTTTGTGCCCACATCCTGGTTGTCTCTCTGTGTATTCAAATCTCATCTTTTAAAAATAGTTCTACTATTTATTTATTTATCCATTGGTACTGGGGATTGAACACAGGCTTTTCATACAGAGCTGCATCACCAGCTCTTTTTAATTTATAGGCAGGGCCCTTGCAGGATAGGCTTAAACTTGTGAGCCTCCTATCTTGCCTCAGCCTCCCTAAATCTCTTCTTATAAGGATACCATTCAGATTGGATCAGGACCCACTGTAATGACTTCATTTTCATGTAAGCATTTCCTTAGAGTGCCTGTCTCCATATTCTAGCTTCATGGCACTAGGAGTTGGGGCTTCAGCATAGGAATTTGCAGAGATGATGAAACTTAACCCATAAAACAGAGCAAGGCCTATTTTTAAAGGAAAAATATTGATTCTCCTGGTCTAAAACACTGCTCCACATTTTAGAGTCTTCTTGAGAAGTTTGCATGTAGGTCTTAAATGTAGGTTTGCATGTAGGTTTGTTTGTCTTAAAAATTAATTTAGAGAACAGCTTTTAAAGAAATAGAAAAGATGAGAAAGCCAGGTGTGGTTGTTCATGTAATCCCAGCTATGTAGAAGGCTAGGGCAGGAAGATTATAAATTCATGGCCAGCCTGGGCAATTTAGAGAGACCCTTTTTCAAAATAAGATTTTTAAAAGGACTGGAGATGATCTGGGTGTGGTGGCACACGTCTGTAATTTTAGCATTCTGAGAAGCTGAGACAGGAAGCTTTCAAGTTTGGACTAGCCTGGGTAACTCAGTGAGACCCTCTTGCAAAACAACAGCAACAACAACAATTACAACAATAACAACAACAACATAGAAAGGGCTAGAGATGTGGTTCATGGTGAAGACTTTGAGTTCAGTTCTTAGCACTGAAGGAAAAAAGGGCTGGGGATGTAGCTCAGTAATACAGTACTTGCTCGTTTGTGTATTGCTTTGGGTTCAGCTTGTAGTACTGATGAAAAAGAAAAGTTATGGCTTTGTAAACTTGTGTGCCCTTCTCGTGTTGTAGAGAGCAACATCACTGCCACGCCTGACACATTTTGGAGGGAGAAGGAGAGTCAGGTGTAGAATGAAGAAGTTGAAAGTTGAGAGAAAGTTGTTCTATTAGAAGAGGAGAAGAGAAGAAAGAAGAAAGGGAAGAGAGTGAGCCAAAGAAATGGGGAAGCAGAAGCGAAAGGAGGTGAGGGGGAGAATACAGGGAGGTAGGGGAGAGGAGGAAAGCCAGGGAAGGAAGGAGGAAGGAAAGGAGGTCACCAAGGGAGAGGTGGAGAAGAGAGAAATTACTGTAGCCAGAATTTACCATAGGATGAAAAGTCAGTTCATGCTTCCCTTTCTCTTAAGAAGCCCAGCTCCTGCAAGGAAACAAGAGACTGACAGGTGTAAGCAGAGGTGTAAGCAGGAGCAGGAGGTAAATAGTGGCCCCGGAGAGTGCGAACCTGAGTGTTGGGTCTTGGTGTGGATAGCTGAAGACCAACCAGCATTGATGAGCGTGAGTGTGTGCATGGGCCGAAAATGTCTCTCTGGAGACTCGATGACAGGAGCTTTGTGTGCACCACTGGGAACCATGAATAAGGAAATAACTCACTTGCTCTCTGGGCAATCTGGTTTATGGACCTGCAGCTCTTATTTGCTGCCAGACCATCCATCTCCTTAGTGCCCCTTGCAATAGTCTCAAAGTGGAACCCAGGCCTGTCCTACCTGCCAAAGTGCTTGTCATTGTCCTGAAACTTTCCTTAAATTCTGGGATGGAAATAGCCTCATTAATTGGAGTGTGCTCTGTGGGTGTGCAGTTTGGGACGAGTGATGAGAAAGTGTGGTATGCACCCGCGGGGACAGACCCAGAGGATATTTTTGTCACATTCTATGGGAATGACCACTTTCCCAAAGGCTGTTGCTCTTCAAGTTTTATGATTTCTGCACTGCTTCTCTGAACCTTAGACATCAAGATTCAGGCTAAGAAGCAGTGGCGGCTTTCTCTTTTCTTGGAAATAGATTCATCTCCCTCCTCTTAGCTTGGTAAACAAATTATGTTCCCAGACAAAGACCGGATTAAGTGAGGAGATTTGTGAGACAATGAGATTTTGGAAGCTCAAGCAAGCAGATGTCAGGATGAGGTTGGTAGGAAGAATTTGGGGACTTGGCAGGAAAGGACTCTGTAGGGGGAAAACTCAGTCAGGAGGCAGAGAGATGCAATGGAGAGAGATGCACTTTCTCAGATAGCACACAAAAGCTCTCTCTTTGAAGCTACTGGAACTGCTAAACAACCTGATAAGGCTGTTTGACTTCAGAAGAGACACTTGGCTTAATTGAGCCTCAATTTTACCTTCTGCATAGTGGATACACTACTTACCCTATTTGTTTCAGAGGCTGGTTTTGAAAACAAAGCTATATGCCTAAAAATATCCTGAAACCACTAAAAAACCATAAAACACATTATTTTCTTAATTCTCCCTACCTGTGCATAGGAGTATTTTCTACAGCATCCTGATACGTGCTTGTTTCTTTGCCTCTAAATCCTGCCCCAGTTGACTGTATCTAGGACTGGGGAGCTCACTTCCCTTTAAAACAAGTTATTTAAAAATATTTTTAAAGAAAATTACAAAATTATAATTTATAATTTTTAGAAAAATATTTACATCTAGGAAAACAATTTGCCTAATAATAATAATAGTTCTGTAGTGCTTACCCTGCACCAGAGTAGGTACTTTATGTATATTAACATTCATTCCATTTGTTCTCCTGAGCAACCCTGTGAGATAAGTATTATTGTTATTCCAATTTTAGTACAAGAAAACCGAGGCACAGAGAGGTTAGGTGATCTGTATGAGGTCACAATGCTGTGGGTTTTATACACCGGTCCTTGCTTTTATCTGTAGTTGAACTGTAGTATTTGCAGAAGGCTCTTTGCTCCTCTCTGAGTCTCCCCTTTCCAGGGTCCCCTCATTCTCCCTTGCTATTTTCTGGGCATACTTCC